>PVIR01027869.1:0-22483 GCA_004026965.1 Petromus typicus
TGGACAGGGTCAAGTTCAGCCTGTAGATATTTTCTTCCAACACATTTAAGTTTGAAACATTTAAGTTTGAACATTTGAAGCATCAGTTATGCTTCTTTAAAATTTGAGAAATTTCATACTAACTTCTAAAGTAGAAGCATTGTTGTAGTTTGGGTCTAGAATCTTATAAGTTTTTAAAAGAAGCTTCTATTAGCCAGCTTTCCATTGCTGTAACAAAACATCTGAAATAATGCAACTTTGAACAATGAAGGGTCTGTTTTGGTCTCAAGGGTCTCACACAGGATCATGTGCATGGCCCACAGCTTGATGTGGTTAAAAGGTGACGTTGACCTGTAAGAGGTGAGGCCTAGTGGGGCTGTGTAGACCACTGGGGAGATGCTCTAAAGAGGATCGGGCAACACTGGTTTCCTTCTCCCACTCTGCTTTCCAGCTGTCTGGAGATGAAGAGACCTCCTCTGTCAGGCACTTTCGCTATGACATATGACACGTTCACATGGTGAACGTGCCACCAAAACAAACAGACAAACAACAACCAGGGCCAACTGGTCATGGACTGACACCTCAAAATTGAACTAAAATAGACACTTCGTTGTTGAAAGTTGATTATCTCAGTAATTTTGTTACAGTAGTAGACAACTGACTGAGACAAGCTTCTTTTGAAAAATTGTAGGACCCAGTGCTATAATGGATATATACTGCCCCATGGCCTCATGCAGCTGAGGCCTTAGACCATGTTATTTGGTGCAGAAACAACAGAGAAACAATGATGAGCAGAAAGATGATTCCCTGGGGACTCTAGACTAATCTGACCAGGGCTTCCAGGGAGAAAACTTTGAAAAGATCTGTTTATTTTTTAGCTTCTCTCTTTAAAAAAATTGATTTATTGGTACATTTTATACATACACTGTGGCCACATTCACCTTTGAGAATTTGTACCTGTACCTGAAAAGGTCTCTCGTATCCAAACTGAGGACATTCTGAAGTTCAGGACAAACAATTTGTATTTTATCTAATAGGTTCTTCACACCATGCTTACATAGTATATTTTTATCATGTGACTTGAGCTGAGGTTAAAATCCAGTAATGTCAGACTTTCTGAATTTGTGAAAAGCCAAATTAAGAGAAATTTTTCTTCCCAATTTTTCTGTCCAAAATGTTTGTTCTGATAGTCTGTATTTTGTATTAGTCTGCTAAAATACTCCTTCTGATTTGATGACATATTTCACTGCTTCCAGTAAAAAGCATAATATTTCATGAATAGAAAGGGAGGTGGCCAAGTTTTTGAGCCTCTATTGGGTGCAAGTTGCTACGCTAAGTAACTTACACATCACATCTTATCTGATGCTCTCAGTAAATGCTGTCCCATGGGACAAAGGCTCAGGAGGACAGACTTGCTACCCACTGTGCATGGCTACCAGTTGCATCATTTGTATTTCTCCCAGCTCCATCTAGGTCCAAAGACTTTCTTTTCTATTTATGACATCCCTGTAGCCTGATTCCCAGTTACTCTTCAATTGGAACAGGTCTGAGAATCATGACTTATAGGTAATTGGGAATTATTGGTTGTTTTGGGTCTTTTACTTCTTTTTTTTTTTTTTTTTAAAAAATAACCCAAATGTCATGTATTTTGAAAGAGTGGATGTGGTGTGCTATGTAGGACTGGTAAGACACAAGAGCAATTTAAGTAGGTATCCTGGCACAAAAATTTAGAAAAATGGTATCCTGAGACAATGCAATACATTTGAGCATTCTATCTAGTGCTGATATTTACTGACAAATGAGTAAAGCAGAAATTAAAATTTGGAAATCTTTAGAAGTACAGAAGAATTATAGCCCATAATTTGCTAAAAAATAATACAGGTAAGACTTTTCATGATCATGAAATCCTTTTCAGTGTATCCTCTACTGTTGAGAAAGATATCTGTAGGATATTTAAATACCTCTCTAAGAGACAGGAAAAAAAGATATGGGCATGCTATTTTGGCCTTTTCTTTAGCAATAAGTAATAGTTAAAATTAATATTATTAAAATTACTAGTAATATTGGCTTATTTGTACTAAAAATAACAGTCTTAAATTTCTTGTACTTTTTCTTTTTCTTTTTTTTTTTTTAAGGTTTTTTAAGACAGGGTCTCACTTTTTTGGTTCAGGCTGGCCCTGAGCTCAGCCTCAAACTCACATCACAGCAATCCTCCTGCCTCTGCCTCCCAAGTGCTGGGACTACAGGCGTGAGCCACCACGCCCGGCACTGTGGTATGTGGTACTGATTGCTGCTGGAGTGAGTCTCCATGCCCAGTATTGTTATGTGGTTACCGGGGATCGAACCTGGGTCCTTGCGCTTGCAAGACAGGTGCTGGAACCACTGAGCTACATCCCTGGCCTGCTTGTACTTTTTCTGTATCACATGATCCAAAACAGTAAACCACATACCTATGTAAGTTATCAACCTTCATAATTATTTCATGATCAACATTGGTATTAAAGAAGTTAATATGTATGGTCTTATTTTTAAATGATTCTGTGATTTTTAATCAAATCAGCTATATCTGAATAAAACTAACTTTTCTTTCATGGAAAAAAAAAGCCCTCAAAATTGTAGTTCCAACTCAGGGTCATTGTTAGAAACTGCTTTTCAATCTGTAAATATTCTCTCTTTTATGAAGCAGATGCATAAGGAAGACAGCTAGGTGCCACATTAAACTCACTTCAAACAGCGCACAGAAACTTACATTTTTCTTTGAGAGGTCAGCAGAGCTTTTTGTAGTTCCCTCTCCCTCCACACAGCAGAGACACAAAACGTGCACATCAAGCCAAAGACAAAGGAGATGTTAACAGAATACCCATGAGATGAAACGGAGAGCACCAGCTCTCAGGTACTTGTTCCTACTGTTGTCTGCAATCAACGGTACTGTGGCCTTTTCATTAGAGTTGTTTTCAAGGCAGCATCAGATAGTTCCCTTTCACTCTTCTAAGCTCTCGGGTGATTGTTGCAAAGTTGAGTTTGTGATCAGCAGCTTGCAGAACACCGAAGGACTTGCCACTTAGATGAGTCAAGTCCTCACCTTCTTGAATTCAGGGCCATATTGTGAAATTGATTCGGGACCCTTCATGCATATTCCAAATGTCTGATTTCCACCGGGTCTGATGCTGGTAGTTCTCACCATATCTGATGCTTTTACATTTTCAGAAACTAGCTCTCCCAGAGGAAGAAAATGAAAAAGAAAACTAGGGCTTGCTTTACAAATTGACTTTTATAATCCTTTATATGTGAGGAACATTTGGAGGAATCTTATACTAGTAAGAGAACCCTCAAACATCACCGAGCACTGAAATAGTCCACTCAAACTACAATTTTGAGGGCAGAGGGTAGAGGGAGGGTGAGGGTGGTTTACTTTGGAGTTGCATTTCGCTGCTAGGTCTGGGAACTTCCTGAGGGTGCTGATCTGAGCATGCACAGTCTATTGTCTCTCTCAGGGAGAGAACTGTACATACTGCTCATTAAAAGAAGCTGCAGTAAAGAGATTTTATTGCTAAAGGAATGCTTCTTAAATGATAAGCACTGAGTTTGCAGCTCTGATTAGCGAGAGCAATGATAAGTGGAAGACTTGAATGTTTCTTATTTACTACTGCGGTAATGGAGGCAGCGCTGTGGAAAGTGTCTCTAATAACCTCCCTTATTACTTTGAACCCTCTTTGGGAAAAAAAAAAAAAGCTCCAAAAACTTTGCCAGCAAGTATAAAATGCACAGATATTTCAGAGGAAGGAAAATAAATTACTAATGCGATTGACGTGCAAAGCAGAAAAGTTGTTAGTGAAGCCAGAAACGTGACAATCTAAAGAGATGCTCCCAACCTTATTCCTGCTTCTCTCCCCTCGTCCATTTGCTCTTTTCTTTCACTTGTTTTACTGTACCCGTGTGGGGCGCCTCTCACAGTGTGTATCTCTTCTGTGGCATGTTTATACTGAGCTATCTTTTCAAAGATGTTTGCATAATGGGCAACCTTGGAAATAGAGACAGTGTCTTCTTCTGTACTGAGGGCTGATTTGTTTCAGGTTTAATAAAGATAAAATCCTTCTCTGGGGCTAGGTTGGGCAGCTTTGCCTGCAGAACCCTAGATAATACTGGAGGTTTTCTAGGCTTAGGATTCACCAGCTGGGACGCAAAACCATTGTACACCCAGCATCTGCCTGGGCCTGTCTCTTCACTGCCATGTGCATGACAAGAGAAACCGAACGTGAACATGCAGCCCGAGCTGCTGGTCTGGTGTGAAGGACAATGATGACAGTATCACTCTGACGCAGGAGTCACAGGTCATCCACCCCAAATGGCAAGCTGGCTTATGAACCTGAAATGAGGCTGACCTCTCTGAACCTTTCCTACTTTATTACCTTCATCCTCCTTATGTACCCCTCCTCCTCGATTCTAGAGCACAGGTGACAAACACTTTTGAGACCCGTTCTCACCCAAACTGCACAGAACAAGCCTCTTAGTTCATGTAAAACGAGGGGCGACCCCTAGAGGGCGGTGGTGGTAAGAGCGAAACATGTTGTTGACCTTGGAACTAAACGGAGTTGGCTGGTCTGTCAGCTAAGAACACGGAGGGACACACAGGTCTTGTCACCAAATACTTGGTGATTTTCTACTGTCACAGGAGTATTGTGATGCTGTAAAACACCTAGAATATTGTATTTTAAGAATTTCTTGTTAACCGAAGCAATAAGATTTGTCCCTCACTTGCTAAGTGGGTCTGATGTCGTCTTGACATGGTCATTGATAGCTTTACTTTCTGGAATCAGCTAATCGTGAAATTCAAAGATAGTTTCAAGACAGGGTGGACTTCAAGGGAATTTTTAGTTTTTCTACTTAAACTTTCAGAACATTTCTTGTCCTCCAAATTCCATCCTGCAAGGGTTGATGCTTTGTCAGATCATGTGTTCCCTGATGTGCTTGTCAGAAAAGCTTAACCTGTACTGTGGTTCTAAGTCTTTTTATTGTTATTCTCTCAGATGCCTCTTTGCTGAAGAGGAGGATACACAACACACCTGCTTTTGCAGTTTCTTTTGAGTCATGAGTTTGCCAGTAGGACACAGTCCTAACTTGTGAGGCATGGACTTTACATTCTGTGGGCTTTCCCCTCTGTTTTTATGTTACTTCTGAACTAGAATTAAAACTTTATGGCCAAAGGTGAGTGATAATCTTACAACCATTAGATGGTAATCAAAAGAAAATGTTTGAAAAATAAATCAGCTGTAATCTCAGCTACTTGGAAGGCTGAGACAGGAGTATCACAATTTCACAGTTATCTTGGACAACATAATGAGACATTGCCTCCAAATCAAAACAGCTTACCTCTAGTCTTCTCGTTATATGGGAAAATAAAATCCTACCTGATTAACCTGGTCAGTGAAATCAAACATATTATTTGAGACTTACCGATAGAGTTCCAAGCAAAGTTCTTGGAATGAGAAAATCATTCTGATTTCAATTTTCAATTTCAGACTTTACAACTACAATGACATCTTGGTTTGTGAACTTCATTCATTCCATGATTCTGGGTCAGATGCCTGCATGCAGATCATGCGTAAAAGACGGCCATGGTCATGTTTGTTATCCACTGAGGAGTTCATGAACAGAAGCAAAATTTCCCCCAAAGGTTCTGTTTGGAAACTGAACTGTTCTTGAACAGAAGAATTTGTGAACCGAGGCATTCTTGTACCTGATACAGGTTCAGATTCTTCTCATAAAATAGAAGACCAATATGTGTTGCAGAACTGTTATAAATTTAAACAACATAGAATCTCTTAACATCGTGACTGGCGTGGAGAAAATACCCTAACATTAGCAACAATATTACAATTATTATGCTTGCTAATAATAATTATTATGTGTCTACTGTATACCAGGCCCTATTATAAGCATTTAGGAACATTAGTACAAGTCAGTAGGTAGACAATTAGTCTATTTATTTGTGTATTTATTTTTTTCTGTGGTACCTGGGATAAAACTTGGCCCCTTGTGCTTGCAAAGTACAGTACCACTTGAGCTAAATTCTCAGCCCCTAGTTTGTCTATTTAAATTAAAAAATGAGGACATTTTCATTCTGGGTGTGCGGAGCTGGTTTTGTGCAGGCTGTTTACCTCCGTAGGATATGTATAGCCATGTCTTGGTGTTCTGCAGCAAGCTGGAGTCTTAACATATGGTATATATAACCTGTACTCCCAGAAATTAGGTCTGGGTAGGTTCCCATTTGGTGAACTGGAGTTTTTCAGGAGCCTAGAACTGACTTGTTTGGTCATCCTGGGCCCAGACTGTACTTCTGAGGAGCCAATTATCCTAATTCAGGAGACTCTTTGTCACCATAGGGAAAAAGGATGTTCTGAATTATTTTCGAAACCTCACCAGGCAGGAAATGGTTCTAGATGAAATGTCTAATTTTCTAATTCTGCCTTCTGTGATGGCAATGAAGAGTGGCTGATGGCTGTCGCTTGTCTCCGCCTCATGTGCACAGCCGTTGAGCATTCCTGTGGCTTTGCCCTGGATGTGCTCCAGAGCGTCCTTTTCTTCTCCAGCTGAAAGGTTATAATTGGGCATATGTTCTTTCTCTGGCCTGAGATTGTCTTCCCTAGCCTCTTCCCAGGCTTTGTTCTTCCTTATCCTTTGTTTAACTTAAACCACCCTCCCCAGAGAGGAAAGGGACACAGAGACGCCACCATCATAGCAGCCAAGAGATGGCTGCGCACTCAGCTAATTTCTCATGTTCTGTGTCCTTTAGGATCAAAGACTCTGGGAGCCTGGAAGTCTGGAAGAAGCCATCCATTTCCCTTATGGGGAGCATAATTTATAACCTGGGTTCATGACTGAGAAAGGGTGTGAAGGAAATGTAGGCACGATCATCGGAATGTGACCAGTGGAGGCTCTGAGAAGGGAAGGGGTCGTGATCTGAGGAAGGGGAATGTGCAGGAGTCCAGGAAGACCTCAGGGTAGAGAAGGTGCCAAGCCCACGGAGCTGAAGGTTAAAGTCACACAGATGAGTCCAGAGCAGGTGACAGAAAGTCCAGCATGACAGGATGTATAAGGTACAGGACTCCCAGCTTACCTCCGTGCTTTTGGAGACCATACTGATGGAAACTAGAAAAAACACACAAAACAAGACAAAGAAACACTCTTCCAAAACCTGCAGGGAGTTTTCCTGATGCATGAAACGTAGGAAGATAGTGTTCCTGTAGAGTACAGACACTCATCTTAGTCTAGGGAGACAGACGGTCAGCAGCACAGTATCATGGGCTGAAGATGACCTTTGGAGGCACGTGGCCTGGAAAAGGGCATCACTTCCAATAAGATCACTAAAGTTAAATCAGGAAAGCGAGTGAGGGGTAATGGTGAGGGAGAAGATGCAGGTCTGATGGAGACTGAACTGTAGGATTCATGATGCCCTCAACCGATGTATTCATGAAAAAAATAGCATATAAGTTCCAGAAATTATTTTAGTTCTTCCCTCAGGGAAGCATGTTAATATTAACAAAAATTGTCACATTCATGTAAAACAATCCTGAAAGTAATGCGATTGACTTAGAATAAGAAAGCCTTATCTTTTGGGTGTGAAACATACACTGTGTCCAATCTAAGTGCTCAGCTTAGTATTTTAGGAAATGCACTGTAAAGTGGGTAGTAGAGGTTAAAAGTGAATCATTTCTCCTGGTCTGAGCCTTTGGTGTTTAGCACCGTGGGACCTGTTTTGTGAGGATTCAAGAGAATTTCTTGAGGCTGAGTAGGTATCTCAGAGCTGCCCCTGGTTGGTCTTAGCTTGACCTGTGTCTGCTCTTTCCAGAGAAATGCAAGAGGCGGTGTGGGAGTAATGGACTGGGAGCTGAGAGGCTGGGAAGTCTCGTCTTCTAGCTCAGCTGTTTCTGGTGATCTATTTAATGTCTCTGGGTCTCAGTTTCCTTAGAATCATCATCAATAAGAGAACAACAGAAGCTTCCTCAGGGACCTGTGGTGGACAGACAAAAAGCACCAAGCCGAGGGTGGGGCACACAGTGGTGATCAATACCTGGACCCCTCCTTAGTCCTGGGGAGAAGGGCTGAAAGACTCACCCCATTTCACTTGTCTCTCACCCAAGTACTGTCTACGACATTATTATGATCTCATAGGATGGCCGTCTCGACTGCCAGGAAGGACAGACATCTTATTAACTGTGATATTTTCATTTTTTCTTTTGGGAATTGTTTTTACAAACAACATATTGTGTCTCTCTTCAAAGACACTGGAGCTCTGACAGGACAAGAGGGACACCAGTTTTTATTAAAGGGCGACGTCAGGCACGCTGTCTCTCTGAGCCCAGGAAGGCAAGTGCTGAATAGGAAGGAAAAAGAAACTCCATCCCCCTTTCATGGGCCTTCAGTGTATATAGGAGGAGCAAAGGTGGGCCTCCAAAGTCACTGAATTTTATATACTTAGTGACTTTTGGGGCCATATATAAATGGACTGCACTAAAGTTACCAATGGAATAATGTGACGATGGTCTTTGTATAGAAAGTAGTGGTCTACTCCTGTAATCTTAGCACTCAGAAGGCTGAGGGAGGAGGACCTCTGTGAGTTCCTGATTACTACAGGCCACAGGGTGAGCTCAGACCTAGCCTGAACTGCACAGTAAGACCTTGTCACAAAAAACAGAGAAAAATAGTGTCACAAAAAACAGAGAAAAGTAGTGGCAGAGGTTTACGGAAACCCAAATGCAAAGGGAGAAAAGTAGCCAAATAAACTAGAACAAGTTAAAGGAGGGTATAGAAATAACATCTACTCCTAGCCACATCTAATCAGAAAATTTCATAGTGCAGAAAAATGGAATGTGATTGGTAAATCTCTGTATCTACCTCCTTCTTTCTCTCAAAGTTTTCAGTCTTCCCCAAGACTGTCAGATTCACAGTAACAAGCAAAATAATTAAACAAGTCATCAGAGAAGTATCTTCCCAAGGATATGACTACCAGGAGTAATGCTGGGAGAAGTGGGAGAGAAAAGGACATCTATTTATAGACAACCATGGAAAAACCACGGTGAAGTTTTCACAAGACTGCACGAGCTATGAAGAATATGACTCTTTGTTGTTTTGGTGGTACTAAGGAAGAACTTGGTCCCTTGTGCTTCCAAGGTGGGCACGGTGCCAGGTGAACTAAATCCCCAGCCTGAAGAATATAACTCTTGATGAAAGTTTTCTTGGGGATGGTTGTGAGACATGTGTTGAGCGTCTTCCATCTCTGCCAGCTTTGACAAACATTTTGATGATCTTCTGGATGGCTGTCAGAGTTCTGTTAGAGTACTTATGCATCAGTGGAACCAGGCCTTTACCTTTTACTCTTTCTTCTTTCTCTTTCTTTCTTTCTTTCTTTCTTTCTTTCTTTCTTTCTTTCTTTCTTTCTTTCTTTCTTTCTTTCTTTCTTTTCTCAGTATAACATCTATTACCCAAATGCCTGGGTCTTGACCCATGGTGACAAAGGATAGAACCACACATAGAAGAGGAAGGGTATAAGCAAACGTATTTAAAAGAAAGGAAAGCTCTTGCTAACCAGAAGGGGTTTCTGGGTAGGACACACATAAAGTCTCTTTGTTTGTAGGTTTTTAAAGTTTTTAGAAGAGAATTTCAGCCAATGTACAAGCAGTATAGTCTTTACTCTCTAGGCTACTACAGATTTGTTGTGCAGTCTGTGCGGTGTGCACACTATCCTCTAGCCAGGCCCCTGCATCCCTGAGCAGTGGCCTGCCTGGCTGCACTCTGGGGAGAACCCAGACAGCTGAAGGACAACTGGAAGATGTTTCTGCAACATCTCAGGAGGGTGGTGGCTCAGCAGATGCCATTTTTGGCTTTCTGACCCCAATGTGTTTTAATAGGTTCATGCCTCCTAATTAGCTCCTGATGCCCTTCTTTCCTTCCTGCCGGCCTTCCTTCCTGCCTACCCACCCTCCTTCCTTCCTTCCTTCCTTCCTTCCTTCCTTCCTTCCTTCCTTCCCTCCCTCCCTGCTCGCCTGCCTGTCTGCCTTTCTTCTTTCCATCTTCTCTTTCTCCTTTTTCTTTAATATTATTCACTTGATAAGAACTTTTAGTTCATTAAAACTAGAAAGAAATGGTGAATCCTGCTTAGCACAAATTCACATGCACGCATGCATGCACATACGCACATGCGCGCGCGCACACACACACACACACACACACACACACACACACACACATACACACACACAGAGGCAGTTTTTACCAATGGATTACCAATGGCTACCTCAAACTGACTTTTTATCCTTGAGGCCAGTATATTGCCACAAGTGTGTTTTGTGGAATATCAAGTCCAGAAAAATACTTTATGAAAGCAAATGTAAGAATCTAACACTAACACCTCCCTTATCCCAGTCATAGAGATTTAAGACATATTAATGTATTAAAATTCTGATGTTCTCTAGTAAAGAAATCTGTTCAAGGGTGGGGATGTAGTCAGTCAAAGAGCATGTGCTTAGCATATGCAGAACTCTGGCTTTGATCCTCAGCACCTTCCCCCTAAAATCCACTTAAGTTCCTTTAAATAACCATTTCCCAGAGTTATTTGACCACAGAATCTTTTTGTTCGTAATGTCTAGTAACACTTTCCATTCTAGAAAGTACATTTGGGAAAATATTTTCTACTCAAGTCAATAAGAGTAGAAAAAAATAAATATCTACACACCCCAAACCCTAGCTGTGTTTCTTTTAGATGTTTATAAATTCATATTATGAGTTCTTAAATTTTACTGTAATAGTACTTTTACTTGGATTGACTTCCAAAAGTGTAGAGTTCATCTGATCTGAAAGCCTACTGCTTTTATTGGGGAGTGGGGGTGAGGGAACATTTAAGTATTAAGCAAGCAGAGGAGAGGAAGTTTTTGAAATTATATTTTCTCAACTACTAAGTGAGTTGTTGAGCAGATGCCACTTATGGTATATTCTCATTAGGTCTTAATGTGTTTTCCATCTGCTTCATGTTACTTTTTGAAATTGTCTTTATTGAATATTGAATACACACAAAGGCCTATCTTAAAATATATGAGGTGTCTAACAATTAATAGTAAAACGCATGCCCAGGACCTGCAGAGCAGCCGTATAGACTCTTTGTTTCCTCCTGTCCCCTCTACCAGGCCTGAAGAGGTTCTAACTCTTGTATCTTTTGTATTTTCTTTCTGATTTTTTGGCACATGCATCTATGAACCCAAGGACATTTAGATTTTCCAGCAGAGGTAGCGATGAACATCTGCTGTAAAACAACCATCATTTTAAATATTTTACCATCAAAAAGCAAAGCTGATGGATTTTGTAAACATCTTATAAAAAGCCTCATGAACAATTTATTATTAATCTACATCTAAAATGAAACCTGATTAGAAAAGCTAACATGAAACTATTGAGAATTAAAACTGAAAGAGTATTATAATTAAAAGAAAAAAGCTAAAGAAATTTGAAAGAAAACAGCTAAATAGGCACATGGATACATTTGCAAAAGTGGAATTCATCATGAAATTTTGACAGACTAAATATTTTTTCTTGGACAACACCAGAACTGTCTGAAAACTTTTGAAAAATGTCTGACTATGTAGCAATTATGAAATTTATTTTTTATATGTGTTCTTGGTTATTAAGGCAGCTAAATGAAGCACAAATAATTAGATAAAACATTGGCAATTAATGTTCTGATGGAATTATGAACTGTTGTAAATGAGCAAGAAAGCATTAAAACTCCTTTAATAAGAAAGCATGTATCTTAGAAATGAAACTTGAAAAGCACTTATCTTTGAAAATAAGTCAAAATGTTTATTTGCTCAACGCCAAAATCACTCTGCTTCCAGTGTGCAAAAATCTCTAAGTGATCAGAACTCTACCACATTTGAGTCTAAACGAGAAAGTGTGATTGCTATGGAAATGATATGCAAGACACTTTTCTAGTATATTTATGTCATATGCATTTCCACTTGATAATGTTGCTGTTTTGGGACAACATGAACATTTAAACCTTTGACTGCAATAATTCGAGTGCAATTGGCGCTTTTATTATGCAGCTGGTCAACACGAGGCAACGAAGCCAGGAGGAAGGCAGGGAGCACTGCATTCATTTTATGAGGCTCTTCTTAGTTCCATGCTTGTAGAAGCAACTGAGTTGCCCAGGCTGGGCTCAGACCTCCATCTCTGCCTCAACTTCTCATAATGTTAGGGTAACATGCATATTCCACCACACTCAACTCAGAAAGAATTTCTTTTTTTTTTTAGCTTTTCTCTTTAAATTCAAATCTTTATTGGTACCGTATATATACACATGATGGTCACATTCAAGATTGAGAATTTGTACCAGTATATGATATGACGCAACTTAATTCTCACTTTTTCCCATTCCCCTACCCAACCTACAACCCCCCTATAGGCATAGATTTTTGTTTCCATTTTTTATTACCATCCCTTTTTTCCCCCTCATTACTTATTCCTATATCCCATTTCTTTTTAAATATCTTCTATTTCACAATATCTACTATATATTCTAAAACTCATTTACATCTTCATTTTCTCATACCAGAGAAAAGATATGATATTTACACATCTGTGACCTATTTATTTCACTTATGGGCATGTCCTGAAGGTCCATCCATTTGAGTATGAATGACATAATATCATTTTTATGACAGAATAATACTCCATTCTAAAAAAGAACCACATCTTCTTTACCCAGTCTCCTGTTGATGGACATTTTGGTTGTTTCCAAGATTTAGCTATCACAGACTGAGCTGCTATAAACATAGGTACACATATGTCACTGTGATATGAATCTTTCAATTATTTTGTGTGTATACCTAATAGAGGAATAGCAGGGTCAAATGGGACCTCTAGTTGTAGTTTTTTGAGGAGTCTCCACACTGATCTCCACAGTGGTTGCACAAGTCTACACCCCTACCAACAGTAGGAAAGGGTTCCTTTTTCTTCACAGCCTCACCAATGGCTAATTCTGAGATAGCAGCCATTCTTTGTGGAGTGAGATGAAATCTCAGTGTTGTTTTCATCTGCATCTCTCAAATGACCAGTGAGGTTAAACATTTTTTTACATGCTTCTTAACTTCTTTTACTTCTTCCTCTGAAAAGTGTCTGTTCATTTCAGATGCACATTTTTGAATTGGGTCATTAAATTTGGGTGGGCTGATTTTTTTAATCTCCTTATATATTCTAAATGGTAGCCCTTTGTCTGAGAAACAGCTGGTAAAGATTCTTTCCCATATTGTTGGCTGCCTTTTCTCTCGGTTAGTGGTTTCCTTTGCTGTGCAGAAGCCTCTCAATAGGATGCGATCCCATTTGTTGATTTCTGCCAGTTCTCATGCTACAGAGGTTTTGTTCATGAAGTTTTTCCCTAAGCCAACGTCTTGAAGAGTTTTACCTACCTTGCTTTGCAGCAGATTTAGTGCTTCTGTTTTAATATTTAGGTCTCTAATCCACTTGAATTTTAGCTTGGTACCCGGTGTAAGAGACAGGTGTCCACTCTCACCCCTCTTGTTCAGTATAGTGCTGGGAACATTAGCTACAGCAATTAAGCAAGAGAAATAAATAAAAGGGACAAAGATAGGAAGGGAGAAAATTAAATTGTCACTATGTGCTGATGACCTGATACTCTATACAGAGGATCCTAAAACCTCAACCAAAAAACTGCTAGACTTAATTAACAAATTTAGCAGCATAGCTGGATACAAGATCAATGCTCAAAAATCAATAGCTTTTGTATTCACAAACAGACTCACCGAGAGAAATTGGAGAGTCAATCCCTTTCACAATAGCATCCAAAAAAATGAAATATCTAGGAATCAGTCTAACAAAGGAGGTGAAAGACCTCTACTCCAAAAACTATAGCACTCTGAAAATAGAGATCAATGAAGATATCAGAAAATGGAAAAAATGCCTTGTTCCTAGGTAGGAAGAACCAATATCACCAAAATGGCTATACTACCACAACTACTCCATAGATGCAAAGCAATCCCACTTGAAATCCTAATAGCATATTTCACAGATCTAGAGAAAATAATCCAAAAGTTCATCTGGGTACACAAAAGACCTAGAATAAAGAAAGCAATTCTAAGCAATGGGATATGGTGAGTGATACTACAATCCCCAACTTGGAACTGTACTATAAAGCCACTGTGGTAAAAACTGCATGGTACTGGCAAAGTATTAGACCTGAGGATCAGTGGAGTAGATTGGAAGATCCAGAAACAACTCCAGATACACTGAGTCACCTCATCTTCAACGAAGAAGCCAAAAAACCCTCAATGGAGGAAAGATAGCCTCTTTAACAAATGGTGCTGGAAAAACTGGGCCTTAACCTGCCAAAGACTAAAGCTAGGGTTTTTTTTGTTTTTGTTTTTGTTTCAGACAGGGAGTCACTTTTGTAGTTCAGGCTGGTCATGAACTCAGCCATGAATTCAGTAATTCTCCTGCCTCTGTCTCCCAAGTGCTGGGTTTACAGGTGTGAGCCCCTCACCTGGCACTCTGGTAGGTGGCACTGATTGTTGGTGGGCATAAATTACCATGTTCAGCATTGTTGTATGTGGTTACCGGGGATCAAACTCGGGCCCTTGTGCTTGCAAAGCAAGTACTGGAACTACTGGGCTAAATCCCTGGCCCCAGAAAGGGTTTCTTACAAAAAATATTTGATTATTTTTCTAGATCAAGTTAGAATAGATCAATGGGTGAAAACCAGATTGAAAGGGACACACCGATCTGAGAGTAAATCAGCTCAAAGCCCATGGGCTGTGGTTATTTCCTTTGAGGCAAACTAGTGTGGAAGCCAGGGCTCTCTCCATTACAGTTGCTCTGGCCTTTAGTCTGGCCTTTAGTTCTTTAGTCTGGTCCCCCATCTTTTTTGACCCCATAGGAGTCAAATCACCCATTCCTTTGCTGAAAAGCCTACCTTACCCAGCCTCATCTCCTGGCACAGTGATACAAATCTTTCTGCTCCTTAGAGCATCTCAGCTTGAGCACTGGCTCAGGTCACTCTTCTCATGGCCTACTGTGCCGAGTGTGTATTCTCCAGTGGTTGGACCTGAGGAGATATTTCTACCAAGAGCCTTAGAATACTAACTTACTTTGAACTTACACATGTAACTAAGCTTGAACTCTCACGCTCATCCTGGATTAGGGTGGGCTTTGCATCTAAAGGTGAAAATGCTGTAAAAGACAGAAAATTGCAGGGTGTACAGAGGAGGAAGACTGTGGAGATGGAGGCTGAGATTGGAGTGATGCGTCCTAAAGCCAGGAAACACCAAGGTTGACAGAAGCTCTCGGGAATGGGACAGTGACACTCAATGGGCTCTTCTCAGTCTTCAGGTACAACTAATCCCACCAACATGGTGGTTTTGGACCCCATTCCTGCAGAACTGTGGAACACTGCATTACAAGGTGGCATCATACACTGTGCTAGCTCTAGAAAGCTGACAAGTCCTTCCTTTGCTTGGGATTCCTGCTCTTCTTTTTCCAGAAAACAAATGCCTTCTCCAGGATTCTGTCCAACTATCTCCTTCACATTGCAGAAGAACCAGCAGCAGAGGTTAAAAGCCTAGTCTGCACTCGTCGAATCCACAACAAACTTTTGTACCCTACTGAGTCAACAAAAGAATTTTGTTGGTAAGGGACAGAAAGTCTTAGTAAATATGTCAGAGCATGTAAAGCACTCAGAACTACTCCCAGTCTATTCAAAAGAACTCAAAAGATGTCAAACACTTTTGTGTGTGGGTAATTGTCCTAAGTTTCTTTAAGATATTTACATTTGCTTTGCAATGGGCATAATCACATGATCATAGGATATTCAATAAATAAGCTGGTACACGTGAAGGTGTGATAACCAGGTATAAAATTAGCTATCATGTCTATGTGCAACCTTCTCTGGTTCTCCTAGATGAGATCTGGGGGCAGAGGCCTGAAGATGGAAGACCTGCCTTGGTCACCCCTCGCCCCAAAGGCACTAGAAAGGGCCAGACCCTACCCCCCCGGACTGCTCCACTGCCCCCTTCTCTCCTGCCTAAGTGGAATGCTCTGCCAGCTGTGTATATAATCTTACATTTCTTGGTAATCATATTTAACCTAAAGTATCCATGATATATCAGACATATAAACACTATCAATGAGATAGCTTATAATCATCATTTTGTATTAAAATTTGAAACCTTCCACGTGATCTGTACTCATAGACCCTCTCAGGCAGAGGAGCCATGTTTTAGGTACCGCATGTGGCCAGGTCCTGCCATACTGGACAGCTCGGGTCGGAAGTTGTGTGCGACACACGGGCTAAGTAACGGGATGTGTCAGAGACACAATGCCAGGATTGTGTTCCAGATGTCTGCACAGAATAGCAAAAGTGAACAGTGCACACAGTGTCCTGCAACCAGTTGCTTTTCCTCGTGCTTCCCCGCCCGGGACCCTGGTGGACTCGACACATGGAGGAGAGAGCTGCTTCTACTCCCAGCGCATTCGTGCTGAGTAAATGAGGACGGGGATCTGTCCCTGTTCAGGCTCACATGCAGGCCTTAAGACACAGATCAACAGGCTCCAGCCTCTCTGTTTCAAACACTCTGTTGTGCCTTACGTGATACCAGTTGGGCTTCACGATTTACATGGTGTCATTTCTAAGTTTCTAGCGAATGTTTTCACCACTGGCTGGAGTGAAAGGGAGGAAATTCATTTTTGTCTGAAGCTGAAATTGCCAACAGTGTTTCAATCTGGATTTCTCTTAATCTTTATTGATCCATTCCTTTAAATCTGGGGATAAAATTTGGATTCAAAGGACTCACCGTTGAACCCTAGAGTGAAGCTAGGCATATATTTCCTGAAGACTGAGCAGGAGCCAAAACGCCCTCTGGGGGTAATTAGTGGCCTCACCTCTCTGTGTGTTCTCAGAAAGTCGGTCCAGTTAGCTCACAGCTCACACTACTTCCCGGAGATAATTAGGGGCTGCTGAAAGTTGGATTAACTCTGCCAGGCCACAGGGGCTGTGCAAATCACCACCTCTCCGACAGGCTCAGCACCTTTCAGCAGTTTGCAGCACCTCGACCCTAATCCCCAGAAGGACTGAGGTTGGGTTGCCTGGACTATGATATCCTCACTTGAATCTCCTCTTTCGGAGATCAACACCATCCCTGTGCTCTCCGAGCAGCTCTGTGTCCAGGAAGTCTCAGCGGTGCCCATCCGGAGAAGGCTCATTAAAAGGTGCACACATAATTTAAGGCCTCAGAAAGAGAATTCACTGAGATTTTCTGATCCATGATGGTATTTATCTTGCAGTTGGAGTTCTGGTTTGTCTGTGTTTCTCATACAAATTGGTCAGTGATGTTGGGGCTGAATAGTCATAGCTTATAAAATTCCTACCAGGTGCCATGGATTTTCAGGTATTATTTTGAATCCAATGACAATCACATTATACTTATCATAGAGGCAAACATGTAGTGAAAGCTAAGAAAATATCAGGTATAATTTAAATATCCTACTACCCCAAAAGATAGCTCCTGCTCATATGTTGGAAACAATTCTATACAATATTGGGGAAAAATGATTTTACCATTAAAACTATGGTTCAAGAATGAAGTCATACCATATACTGGTTCAGATTCTCAATACTGAGTGTGATCATGATGTGCACATAAAATGTATCGATAAAGAATTCCATTTTTAAAAAACTATAGTTAGACCTAGTTTTCCTGCCCACAGGTCAGCTACAGCATGTCCAGACCTAGCTGGACAGGTCTCTGGGCACAGCAAAGACCACAAAGTTCCCCTGATGCTGTGGGGGGGAGGGATGACACCAGCTGCAGACACCCTAGGACCTTCATCTATATAATTCCTTGTTGTCTGAGGCATCCTCCCTGCCCTCTGTGTCAATTGTTACAGTTTTTTACTCCAGATGTACTGAATAAAGGTGTGGAAAGTTCCAGTCTTTCATCTCTGCTCCCCAAAACAGCATGGATCAGGCACAAAGCTCAGCTTCTTCTCTGAGTCTCCTTTTTTTCTCTTTTTTACATTGTTGGTGAGAATATAAAGCCGTACAACCACAGGGAAAATTAGAATGGAGGGTTCTCAAAAATTTGACTAGAAATTCCATTGGATTTGGCAATTCCCCTTCTAAGAATTTTCCCAAAAGAGTTAAAGAGCTTTTACTGTAATATAATATCACTCAAGTTTATAGCAGTGCAATGCTTATAGATAAATCTTACAAATGAACTAGAGCTCATCAGCAGAGGAATGGATAAGAAAACAGGGTATTTTTAGACAAGGGAATACTACTCTGTCATCAAGGATAAATGGAATCGTTTGCAGGAAAATGGATGCACCTTGGGAATAGAACAGATCAGAGATACCAGTTTAAATACTACATGATTTTGTAATATGAGAAACTCAAATTACAAATGCATAATACAATAAAAGATAGATAATAGGAAGTTCTAATAACGGAAATCTGACTAACACACAATCTTCATTTTCTGCTTATCAGGCAGGTGTGATATCATGATAAAAGTTTCAAGATTGTCATTTTGAATTAGTGGAAGAGGGAAGTACTTCTCCAACCAGGTCAGTTTTAGTTATATGATTATAAACAATAGCATAAGAACAAAATTTTAAAAACTGTAGTGACCACAATACTCCAAAAGATTTATTTCCCAAGACAGTATTTTACAAATTTGTATAAAGCACAAATGGTATGCTGAAAATAAAAGCTTTAAATACTTGTATATTTGATTTGTGTTCAAGAGTTTCTGTACTATCCTTGTGCAGCACCAATTAGAAGATTCTTTTTATCTAAAGGTTATTTTTATTTTTATTTTTGGCATTGAAAATAAAAAACACAGAGGGGCCTCAAAGAATAAAAAGTAAATGTATAAACACCACTAAGAATGATGAATATTAATACTTTATATATTTAAAAAATCTTCTTATTGCTTTTCATATTTCAGATAAGCTCTGATTTTCATTTGTCCCCATGTCCGGGTAAATATCCTTCCTTCTATCACTAGAGTTAAGGCCACACTACAGTGAAAATTTACCTCATAGACAACTACATAGAGACAGATATATACATATGCATACACACAAAAGTGTATAGTACTTACATGTATTTTAAATTTACATAAATGACCTCCCACTTTATAATATATCATTTCTCATCTTTTTTTCCCCACTGAATATGTTTCAGTGATCTATCCAGTTAATGCGCAAAGGTCAGGCTCCCTTTCTTAATATTCTCCCAAGTTGCCAACATATCAGCAAAACACATTTTATTCATTTATTTCCCCACAGGTGGTCGCTGACTTTAGATCTAGAGGGTCTCCAATGTTCTACTGTCCACTAAGGAGTCCAGCGGCTGAGTGTGCCTTGGGGGTGGAGCCTGATTGGAGCAGGGTCACCGCAGGTGCCCTCCCCCCGCATTTCCTGCTTGCCATGATGTGAGCAGCTTTCCTTTGGCCAGACCCTTCCACTATGTGCTTCCTGCCTTGAGACAGCCTGAGAGTCCTTCTTCCCACACTCCTTGGCCAAGAGTTGATTTTCCTATATCATAACAGTTCTATCTATTCAATGTTTGAAGAATAGGTATCCCACAGCTCAATAGGCTGTTAGTGTATTCTCTAATATGCATATCTTTCAGGTAATGTATAGACTTATTAGAGCAAAATACAGATTAAAGTTGTATTATCTAGGTTAAAGTCAGATTAAAGACAGATTAAAGTCTCTATTATTTAGAGTCGGGTGAGGGCCAAAAAGTCAATTGAGGAAAGGAGTACGCCTTTTCTGAGGTAATTTTTCTTCGGACCAACCATCGGCTTCCTAATTTCCTTTTCCCTAGAATCATATGAAGCGTTTGTAACGCTACCCCTGGGCCTGCACAGAGGTTCTCATTTGACCCAGAAGGGAGGACGAGGGTCTGAATTTTAAACAATCACTTTTTGTGATTGGTCCAAAACAGTATGCGGCCTCCACTTTGAGGAACCCAGCTGAAAAAATAAAATATTCTCCAGGCATCTTCCTAAGTTTTAGGCTATTATTTAAACTCTTAGTTGTATCTTAAACATCTGGCTCCAAACACACATGACGTGCTTTGGAAAATGTCTCCCTAAGCCTTGAATTCTCTCTTAGTGTGAAAGCAGCTGACGGAGGGATAATTTCTACGGTGTTTGGGGGCTCCTCTTTACCCATTCCTTTCACTGCTCACCCTTCTGAAACCTGCACTAACGACATATCATTTCAGGCCATTTAACAGCAATACCACATTCCTCCCAGGAACCTAAAATCCGGGGCTAGCAGAATACTCATTGAAAGTTAAATTTATAAATGTATAATTTGCCTTAAGGATAAAATCATGACTTTTGCAAGCATCCCCTTAAAAGGTAGGTGATTTTCCAAATAAAGCTGAAAGCACAGGCTCTCCATCTAATTAATGTTAAGCTTAGTATGAAATAAAGCTGACAGTTGTAATAAATGATCTAAATGAAATAATGGGAGGGCTGAGGTATTAGAGAATGTGGGCCTGAATAGCAAAGGGAAAGATGATGATGTATATTTATAATGTACCAATAAAGATTAAAAAAAAAAAACAAACACGTACTGGCTCTAGTCTGGAAATTTGCCCACAATTTCAGTTCTAATTATTCCCTTGGTCAGAGTTGTACATTAATTGAAAACAATGAGGTGTCATTTTAGCTTTAGTTTTAATTTGCTCATATCATTTGTTGCCAATGGATTTGAAAAGAGAAGAAATTGCTTCAGGATATATTCACTATGAGACACTGTTAGCATGGCTGGATATTGGCACAATATCTCTAAATGATAGTCCAAATTATTAGAAGCCTCAAAAATATATATTCTCATTGATACAGTGCTTTTGAAATTGAGAATATAAGGAATATAAAGGAGAACTGATCTATGCAAATATTTTTCTGGAAGAATGTTTATTATAATGTTTCTTTTGTAAAGTATGTAACAAAGGAATCAACTGTGTACATGAATGTGATATCATAAAATGAAGTGTTAATTATTTGCAAATAATTTTGAAAACTATATTATTTTCACATGGAAATCTAGAAACAATACATTTTAAGTAATAGTATTTTCAGTGCAGTAGCACACTATAATAAATTTTATTTTAAAACACACTTATCCATACAGAAAAAAAGTTGATGCAGTATACATATATAGTAGAAAATTCTAGTGGTTCTCCCTATAAAATGGGATTACTGGTCTATTGGGTTTTCTCATTTTATTTCTCTACCTCATAATTTTCTATCCCTGATATACTATTTCTTATAATATAATATATTTCTTATAATGACTTGTGATATTAAAATTTTGGTCCAGCGGGGCTCTTCCATTTTGTTAAAAACTATCACGTATTCAGCAACATGATTTGAGTGTGTACCATGGAACTTGTGACACTGCAGTGACAAAACAGAAGCAGCAGTCACAGCAGATAGTGACCTTTGCTGGAGGTTAGGAAGTTAGCGCTGCCCCCTGACCTTTCCACGTAGAGGACTTTCTAAGAAGATTCTAGAAGTTAACTTGGTGTGACCATTGGTCACCATGATTTCACCCTCTACCTGGAAACTCCTTCTTGCTCAGGCTCAAGCTACCTGGCTGTCCCTCGGCACTCCCGGTTTGACACTCTCTGAGGAAACCACAGTTGGGCCTGACCTAACTCGGAGACAAAGGCAGTATATGTGCGCATAAGTCTATGCCCACGGTGGGTGCACAGAGCTCCTTCTTTACTCCTTTCTGAACCTACAAAACTGACAACACTATGAAGTTAACGTTACTGGGGGGTCACTGGCCTCTCGGGGAGCATGGCTATTCTCTCATTTCCTTCCCTCTGTTTCCTCTTCCTCTTCTATCTGGTTAGTAAATCTGAGGAGACAGCCTAATGAACTGTTATGAACATCTCTATGTAACATAGTAAAAAATTATTTTTGTTGATTGTTTCTGCCTGATACAAAGATGAAGAAAGGTATAACATTCAGACAAAACTGATTCTGATGTGCTTCCATCATTCTGGTGATTGGCTGGGGTCTTGTTTTCCATAGTTCATATTTTATCGAAAGGTAACAGAACAGGTTTAAGAGATACACAGGTCTTTAATCGTTTAGTCATTCCCTACATTATTTAAACAATCACCATAATATATATTTTTGCTAACACATGGTCTTGAGCTACTTTGGTGGAGGTGGAAGGAATAAAAACTTGGAATAAATCCAGTATCTTACTAATATATTAGATTCACCTAAGATGGTAGAAACTAAAGTAGATAAAGAAAAAAATCTCAACAGCATGTTGTAGGAACAACTGTGAACATGAGCACTTTCTCTGGGATCAGGAAGATAGTTTTAGTTAAATATTTGTATTTATGAACATAGGAACGTCAAGACCATGAGCACTGGGCCAGTTGAGCTTCTTACTGTGTACTGGG
>PVIR01027870.1:0-22484 GCA_004026965.1 Petromus typicus
TCCCCGGTAACCACATAACAATACTGGGTGTGGAGACAGCAACCAATACCACATACCACAGTGCCGGGCGTGGTGGCTCACGCCTGTAATCCCAGCACTCGGGAGGCAGAGGCAGGAGGATTGTGATGTGAGTTGGAGGCTGAGCTCAGGGCCAGCCTGAACCACAAAAAAGCGAGACCCTGTCTCAAAAAACCTAAAACAAAACAAAACAAAACAAAACCAAAACCAAAACACCAAACAAAAACACCCAGAGTCTGGGGAGAAAACTGTCTCCAGTCCTTAAAGCGGATTCAGTTTAACATGCCTGGCCCTCAGTTTCCCACAAAAAAGAAAAACATCAATCTACTTTCAATCCCAATCGAAAACACCAACATCTCTCAGGGAGAGAAAACACTCTGAAATTTATATGGAACCAGAAGAGACCCAGAATAGGAAAAGCAATCTGGGTAACAAAAGCAAAGCAGGAGGCATCGCAATCCCAGACCAGAAGTCACACCACAAAGTTACAGTGATAAAAAGCCATGGTACTGGCACAAAATCAGACACATAGGTCAGGTGAGGTGGCAAGGCCAGCACTTGGGAGGCTGAGCCAGATGGCTGTGAGTCTGAGGACCAGCTTGAACCACACAGCAAGATCCTGAAAATAAACAAATCAGATATATGGATCAATGGAACCAAGGACAGAAGACAGAAATAACACCAGGCATATCAACCATTTGATCTCTTAAAAGAGGCCAAAGACATACAGTAGGCGAAGACAGCTTCTTTAATAAGTGTTGCCAGGAAAACTGGATATCAGCACATGAAAGACTGAGTCCAAATCCACCTCTTATCATGTATTGAGCCAGAATCAAAATGGATCAAGATCTAAATGATAAAATAGAAACAATCTCCTGAAAAATAAAACAGGTGAAACTTTTGAAGGTATAAGTGTAGGCAAGGATTCTTTGAATAGAACCCCAGTGGATTCTCAATGGCACAAGAAATAATACTGAGAATAAATAAATGAGATCATGACAAATTAGATCATATCAAATTAAAAAGCTTCAGTATAGCAAAACAAACAACCAACAGAGTGAAGAGACAACCCACAGAATGGGAAAAGATACGTGATAGCTATTCTTGGACTCTTGATTAGCATCTAGAATATTCAAAGAACTCAAAAAATTAGACCTCCATCCACCAAAATGAAAGACTCAATCCAAAATAAATGGGCAACCAAAATGAGGAAGCAGAGAGGGAATGGCGGGGTAGGGTTCAAACACATCTGTTATGTACACGTACCAACTCCCCATGAAAGATGTCATCTTTGCATACCGCAAACACAGTTAAGGACATCTCTACTTTAGGCGGCCACAAGAGGCTGAGGGGTTATACTGTACATGACAGATCCAGCACACAAGGAGCATGAACCCATGTATCACAGAGGCAACTGTCACTGTTACAAACTAGGATACCTGTGCAAAACAAAAAATTGTGTTTTTCTTTTTGGTACTGCAGATTAAACCCAGGGCCTTCATATTGAGTTTGTTCGTTTTTAATTTTTAGACTCTCTAGTCACTAATTTGCATGGGTTGGGCTTGAACTTGCAATCGTCCTGCTTCAGCTTCCTGGAGGGTTGGGATGATGACTATGCCTGGTATCTTCAGATAAGGGTCATTCATTCATTCATTCATTTGACAGGATCTCTCTTTGTGTTCTAGGCTGGCCTTAAACTTTCAGCAATCCTCCTGCCTTAGTTTCCTGAGTGCTGGGTTGCTGGCATGTGTCACCATGCCCAGCAAGGGATAAACTAAAAAATTTTAAGGGAAAAATAATAAAGTGCAGGCAGGATGCTACTGTAGGAAGAGGTGAGCAAGCGGTAAACACAGTAGACAGTGCTTGCCTGGCCATGCGAGGGCCTAAGTTCAATCCCCAGCACCAAAAAAAGTCAAATGCTGCTGAATCACTAGTTGGAAAAAGAAGTTACATGAAAGAATATTTGAGATATATACAGATTAGACACTGGAGGAAATTAAGGAGCATCATTCTTCTTTTTCGTGATTGCAATTATAGGAGATAGTCCTTACTCTTAAGAGTTGTGTGCTGAATTATTTTTGGAGTCACAATATTCTATTTGCAATTGTTTCTTGGCCTTTTGGCTAAGATCAAGTGTATAATCTACTTGCAAATGAGTCAGTCAAAGAAGGTTGAAAATATACATACACACGTTTACATATACACCCATCATGTTGATTATTGTTGAATCTAAATAGCAGGTGGGATTATGACATTATTATGCCATTCTTTCCATTTTTCTGCATGTTTGAAATTAGACAGAGAACACACACACTTTTGCTGGCACACACACAAGAAGCTACAAACACTGGTTGCCTCTGGCAGGAAACTAGAAAGAGGATAAAGGGAAGATTTCCACTGGTACCTCTGGTACCTTTTATGTTTGTATCATGTTTTGCACATGTTATTTCCTACAATAAAATTAATTTGCCAAAGCGCAAACTCATTCATTGCATTATCAAAGCCCACAGAGTGTCAACCCCTGTGCTGCTGCTCCTCCGCCCTCCCTTCCCTCACAGGACAGCCACCTGCACAGGCACAGCTTCCTCCCAACTCTTTCCCCCAGCCCACCCCCTCCGGCAGGCTCAGAATGGCTTTGTTCTCCCAAGCTGCAGAAGAGATGGCTCTAGTGCTGTTGGGTACACAGTTAAACAAAACTTCCTGGAATATGACCACCACAGAACAGGAACCAAATATTTCAATGTTTTCTGTAGAAGTTGTAATGTTTGGGTCACAGCCTATAAAGCAAGACATGAACATTGTGCCTGGGAAAAGATAATTCTATTCACTTTAGCTCAGTTAGAAAAAACGTTTATTTTATGAAGAACTAGAAGAGAGGAGCTTTATATCATAACTTTTCACATAACATTAAAATTGATCAGTACACATTTGTAGTTTATACTGATTACACATCTTGATTTTCCTTTCATCTCCCCCGCCTTCCTGCCCTCCCTGCTCCCTCCAACTCTTAGTCCCTTTCCCATTTGCAAAAGCTCTATTTTCATCACCATTTTCCTTTCCCTTCAATTTTTTTCCCATCCCTTTTCCCTCTCCTCCTCCCTCCCCCCTTCATATCTTGTTCCCCCAACTATCTGAAAAAGATCTATTTATCTATCCTCTATTTTATATATATAAATTCATATATATATTATACTTTAAGTTTCTCATATAAGAGAAAGCATGGAACATTTAAGCTTGTGTCTGATTTATTTCACTTAATATGATGTCCTCAAGTTGTATCCATTTGCCCACGAATGTCTTAAGTCAACCTTTCTTTATGGCACAGTGGTTGTCCACTGTTTAAAAGTATCACATCGGGCCGGGGAGTTAACTCAGTGGTTCCGGCGCCTGTCTTGCAAGCGCAAGGGCCCGGGTTCGATTCCCCGGTAACCACATAACAATACTGGGCGTGGAGACTCACACCCAGCAGCAACCAGTACCACATTCCACAGTGCCGGGCGTGGTGGCTCACGCCTGTAATCCCAGCCCTCAGGAGGCAGAGGCAGGAGGATTGCTGTGATGTGAGTTTGAGGCTGAGCTCAGGGCCAGCCTGAACCACAAAGCGAGACCCTGTCTCAAAAAACCTAAAAAAAAAAAAAAGTATCACATCTTCTTCTGTGAATGGGCATATACGCTGTTTCCAAGATTTAGTTATTATGAATTGTGCTGCTATAAACACAAAATGCAAGTATCACTGTAATTTGATGACTTTTAAAGAATCTCTACACTGATTTCCACAGCAGATATACTAGTTTAGTTTATATTTCCACCAACAGTGTAGAAAGGTTCCTTTCCCCTCATCCCTGTCAGCATTTGGAAGATCATTTCATGTTAAATCAAACAAAAAGAGAAAAGAAAATTACTTATTTTGCTCCTTTTGGTCCCGCCAGTGATTGAACCCAGACCTCATGCATGCCAGGCAAGCACCTCACCCCTGAGCTCCACCCTGGGCTCCCAACGCTTCCTGTTTTGTGGTTGAGGAACTTCACCCAGTGGGCGCTCAGCTACATCCCAGTCCTTTTTTTTACATCAAGTTGTCCAGGTGGCCTCGAATTTGTGATCCTTCTGCCTCACCCTCCTGAGGAGCTGGGATTACAGGTATCCATCACCTGTAGTGGCTCCTAACACTGATTTTATTTTATTTTTTTGAGACAGGGTCTCATTTGTAGTTCAGGCTGGCCCTGAGCTCAGCCTCCAACTCACATCACAGCGATCCTCCTGCCTCTGCCTCCCGAGTGCTGGGATTACAGGCGTGAGCCACCACGCCCGGCACTTCCTAACACTTATTTTAAAGTGGTTTCTATAACCGTCCTAAGAGCCAGGGCCCATATAAACCCTACAATCTTCTTCTGGGGGTCACTCCAGCCCAGTAGCTCTCCTTCCTCAGTCTAGAGTGTGAGTGACAGGATGAGCGCGCCTGCGCCTGTGCGTGCTCTGGCTCCTCTCGGCTCTCGTGTGGGGAGCTGGCCCGAGGACTCTTGTTTGTGGGGCAACTTGAACAAGTTTGCTAGGAACAGATGCTTGTGTTTATCACTCTTATTAACATGAGCAGCTGAGGAACTGGGAAAGAGGAAGTGCTTTCCAGAGGACTTGCCAAAGGCAAACGAGCTCTCTCCCCGACACTGGTGTGCCCCCTCTCCGCCCCTTCCTCTCTCTCTCTTCTCTGAAAAGGCTTTGAAGCTGGGAGGCTGCAGGTCTCACCATTCCCTCTGTCCAGGAGGAACCTGCAAATTTAGCAACAGCAACAAGCCAGTTCCCCACTCCCTCTCCTTTATGGTGAATCCAGTGACAAGCTGCTTAAGTCACATCACGCCAGACCGTAAGCTCTCCAGATCCCCGGGGGGGCCTGGTCTGATGCTGCCATAAGGGGAGCACTGCACCAGCCACATAGGAGCCACCAAGAGGGGCCTGTGCCCGGCCGACGCTGCCCCTCCAGGCTCTGCAGATGCCACTTCTCAGGCCTCTTGACTGATGCCCACCCCTCCTGATGTGGGGCGCTGCCCTGCAGGTCTCCCCTGAGCCTCCCTTCCTCCAAGTACTCCACTGCTCTGGAAAAACATTTCTCATGGCAGTTAGTCAATCCCAGGTGTCACTTTCCTCTACGTCTATGAAAAAGTAAAAGACGTCTGCAAATGACACTGGTTTTACCAAGACAACCCCTTCCTGGCCTAATGTAGGGAAGAGGTCAAGTTCACCAGAGAAGGCCGCAGTGCCCAGAGGACTGGGACCTGAGATCCCAAACTTGCCGTCCTCACCTAGCGCTGAGCTTCAAAGTAAGAAGCCTCAGTCGCTGGGCGGTCCCAGAGCCCTGCACACGCCCCTCCCGGGAGCGGCTCACACTCACCATGAGCATGCAGAAGTCAGGCAGGTGGCCGGTCATGCCAAAGACAGTGGTCTTCAGGTACTTCTCATGGCCAGCCAGGTCGATGAAGGTGATCACCTTCGTGGACTTCTCACAGATCTTCGTCCACTCCAGGCTGCCCCCATGGCTGTCAGGCTTGTTCACCACATTGCCTTCGCTGTCAAAGCCCAGAATGTCGTTGCCTACACTGCTGGTACGACCAGATTCAATCTCATGTTTGTGGCGGAAGAGCTTCTGGCGGGCAAAGCCGCGGCCGTTGTCCAGTTCCCCGTGTGTCAGGACCCCAAGGAGCGTGCTTTTGCCGGCATCCACGTTGCCCACAACTGCTACCCTGTGTGCACACGGACCCATATGTTAGTGTGAGAGCAGTGGAGCAGAGGCAGCTTGGAGCCCAGCATTTGGACCTCCAGGTCCAGGCCCACCCTGCTGCCCTCAGCCCAGCACCACTCCTCCTACTCTTGCACAAGCTCCTGGGAATGTCCCCAGAGCTGCATCCAGAGGGTAGGAAACCGCTGGGGGTGGGGTGTCCCTGGTACCCTCAAGAGCTATCTCCCCTAACTGCCCCAGGCCCTGGACTTCGGCCTCACAGGCTAATGGGAGAGCAAATGCAGCCCACTGGGTGGCCAGAGAATGCGTGGCTGGGCCTCTCCCACTCCTCCCAGATGGAACTATTCGGGAGCGGGAAATGCAGACACAGCAGAGCTGCCATCACCCCAGGCACACTCTCCATCTCAGGAAGGGAAAAGAAGGGAGGGGCGGGGCCAACACGCCAAGTGTCTATGAACCTGGAGCCCCCCAGCTCATGCATCTGGACCCCTGAACTGTTCTGAGGTCTCCTCACCTGACCTCTAGGAAATCATTGTCTCCTACTCGTTTCCGGACCAGGTAATCACGCACACGGCCACCAGCCTCTTGGCGCTCCCTCAGGAGGATGACATCGGCCTCTATCTGTTCCGCCATGCTCTTCACTGTGGCGTAGGAGGCCTCCATATCAGCTTCACTCAGCCCGTACTCAGTCCCATCTGGTGACAAGAGCCCACACATCAGAGGGAGAGAGAGCCCTGACCAACCAAGCTGCCAACGTGCCAGCCAGTCCCGCTCAACTAACAAAGGCCCACGTGGGCACTAGAGAACACACACTCTCACCCAAGAACTAGGACAAGACAGTGCCAGCACCTCCCACCAACCTGGGCACTGGGTGATTCATCTAACAACAATCACTGAGACTTTCTTAGATTTTGTGCCAGGTTCCGGGCCCGGTGCTGGGAATACAGGTGCCCCAACCAAGCTCACGCCCCCAAGGGAGGGTCAAGCACAGAATTAATTATCTGTGTTATAGCTTGAGCGCTGTGCTATAGAGCTGGATGGAGAGAAGAGAAGCACAGCTCAGGGAAGCAAAGGGAGCTTCGCGGTGCTGACCTCAGAGAGAAAGGATATCTGCCAGAGGAGCAGAGCATGAAGCATGGTGGATCATGGCACGTCAATGAACCAGGAAGTGGTGCTGGAGAGCAGGACAGGGAGCATGGAGTGGCAGGAAGGCACACGAGAGACAGAAGCCTGGATGGCAGGCAGATGGAGATCAGGCAGAAGCAAGACTACTTTTATACTGAGCTGTGGGAAGCCTGGGGTCAGGCACAGGAGTAACATGAGATCGAGATGAACTAGAAAAGCGTCCCATGGAGCAAGCAAGAGGGCAGAAGGGGGAAGCCAGGGAGGAAGTCATTCTGATAGTCTACATGAGCCAGTACCAGAGGAGGGCGGTGATAGGCAGGATCCTTGGACTCGTGTACAGATAGACTTGGAACTGAGGTGGCTCAGTTGAAATGTCCAGCAAGCGGCTGGATAAAGAGGTCTGAGCCCAGGATGAGGGCAGGCACAGAGCACGCGCTGAGCAACTTTGGTTACTGGGTGCCTATGTGGTGCGGGATCAATTACCACCCTCGATCCCCCTGCCCCTCCCCTGCAAGATGCCTCTCCTCCCTGCCCCAAACCAAGAAAAAAAAACACACCCTCTTCCCTTGCGCAGAGCTACCATCTCCTGGTTCTCCCTCCGACCACTGAACATCTCAAAGGAGCAGACAGCCCTTGACCTGACCACTTCTGGAGAAACTGCAGTCTTCAGATATCACCAGTGACCTTCCAGACACTCTATCCCACGCCCTTTTGTCCACCCCTAGGGCACTCTATGTTTCTGGCCACCCGGTCCTTCCTCCTCCCACCCTGCCTGCCCACCCTGACCTCTCCAGATGCGCCTCTCTTCCCATCAGTCACTCGTGGGTCTTCCCTCTCTCCTCTCCCAACCCTCCCAGTCAGGCACCTCCACATATTCTCAAGTCCCAGATGCACAGGAGACAGGAAGACCATGGGTCTGAGCCCAACCTGGGAAGGTTAGGAAAACTCTATCTCAAAAATGAAAAAGAAAATAAACGTTCCCCTTAGCCATTCTGTAGTTTTAACTATCATTTTGTTGATTTCTTTGTTCATTCGTTTTGAGACAGAGTCTCACTATGTAGCGCAGGGAGGCCTCAAACTTACTTCGACCACCCTGCCTCAGCCTCTGTGTGCTGGAACTACAGGTGTGCACCCCCACACTCTGCTCAGCTGTTATCCAGGAAACTACAAAAATGTTCGCTTCTAGCACCACCCTTTCCATGAGCTCCATACTGAATGTCCAAGGGCCTAGAAGAGAACTCCAAACTCAAACACCAGTGTGAAATGACTAACATCGACAAAGCACTGGAGTCCTCACTGTCCCCGTGGGCAGGCACAGAAGCCAGGGGAAGCAGAGGAGCCATGCGAGCCATGTCTTCCAGGCATAAGCTCCTAAATAAACGCAGCTCTGATGCTGTCACTTCCACCCCAAAACTTCTGAATGACTTTCCAGGCCCAGCGGCATTCTCTTAGTCCCTCCCCCTCCCGGTACTGGATATCGAACTCAGAACCTGGTGCTTGCCAGGCACTACTGAGCTACATCCTTGGGCCTAATCTGGCCTCTCTTAATAGGCCTTCCCAAGTGAACCCACACCTCCTCTTCAATCCCCCTCTGCAAGCTCTGCCCTGGTGCAAGTGGCAAGTCCCGTGCCCCCACCCCCGACCCGGGTTCCTGACATGGTCCCTGCTCTGCACCTTTGCTCATGGATTTCCTACCCCAGGCAGCCAGGCAGCCCTCTCCTCCTGGCCAGATCCTGCCATTCTGCCCAGAGGCAATGTAGATTTTTCCCTCTCTTAGAGTCACATACTGCCTCAGGCAAAAGGTATTCTGGCCCATGCCCACCCCCTCCAGAGAAGCATCTTGGAGAACATATCACAACCACTTCCCGATGCCCACCCAGGTTGGCTTTCCTGTCTGGTCCTCAAATGGCTGTAGAATGTAAAACAAATCAGCCGAGAGGGAGCGGCTGGGCTGAGCGCTCTATGTGCACAGTTAAAAGCGCTCTGAACGCCTCCCGAGCTAGAGAAGGGCTTGGGAAAGTGTTCCTGAGGGAAAGCTGGAGCCTGCGCCCTCCTCAGCACGCTCTCCTTCTCCCATCTGGCCCGCCACCCTCCGTATAACAAGCAGCATGCCTTCAGGTCCCGCTTCACAGCAGAGGCCATCGCCAGGGCACAGTCTCCACCTGGGCTCTCAGAGGGTCGCATTACTCTTCTCCAGCATGTGTCACCTTCCTTATTCTAGGAGGAGACAAAGGCTACCAGAAAAGGCCACAGTGCTCCAGTTACTGAAGGCCTATCCTCAGCCGCGCCTGGCCCTAGTCACATTTTCGTCCTGCCAGTTCAGCTTACTTTTCCTACAAGCATTCTTGTGCTCAATGGGCAAGGGCTGCCCATACTTTGAGGATAAACATCTAACCTCTTTGGCATGACACTGAAATACCCTTTCGACGGGGCCCTATCTAACTGTCCAGTCTCCCCTCCTGTCACTGCCACCTTCCCAGATCCCTCAGGGCCGCTCTCCACAGCCTCCATGCCTCTTGCCTGATGGCCACTGAATCCGTTCACTGCAAACTCCTGCTCATCCTTAGGATCACCTCCAACAGCAGCAGCAGTGGCACCTCTGGGCAGCCTCTCCCAAGCCCCACACACTTAAGCCTGCTCCTAGGAGCTGGCACTTTCAGTAGAGCCCCTGGTTCTTAGAAAGTCGTGATTTAAAAAAAGAATTGGTCATAATTTAGTACTTTAGAAATGAACAAAATGGTTGTTAGAAAAAATCTCTTGATAAAGAAACTACAACCTGGGCCAAGGATTTAGCTCAGTGGTTCTAGCACCTGCCTTGCAAATGCAAGGGCCTGGGTTCAGATCCCATAACCACACACAACAATGCTGGGTGTGGAGACTCATGCCCACCAGCAATCAGAACCACATACCACAGGGCCAGGTGTGGTGGATCACGCCCGTCATCCCAGCATTTGGGAGGCAGAGGCAGGAGGACTGTGAGTTTGGGCTGAGCTCAGGGCCAGCCTGAACTACAAAAGACCTTGTCTCAAAAAAAAAAAAAAAAATACAACCTGGGATCTTAAAGAAATTATTCTGCCAACTACTAATACTCATGAATGTTTATATGCCCTTTATACATGATTTCCTTGAGTTCTCCCTACTTAATCTTCACTATGGGCTAGGGTCAATGATCCATCACATGTTCACAGAAAGAGAAAGTCAGCAGCAAGCAGATTTGGCGGCCTCCAGACCTTCCCTACTAGGCCCTAAGGTTTGCCTCCCTTTGAAATGCCCATTTTAAATTAAGAACACATACATCAAGAACACATTCCCCTGCAACGCTCGCAGTTTCTTAATGTATAAGATATCTCTTCCAAATCTCTCCAAGGTAGTGGGGGTGATATTATTATTGTCATTTTACAGAAGGACACAGTATAGGTGACATACAGAGGACACACAGATGTCAATGATGAGGCCATCTCCTGTGGGGCCTACATCTGGCTGAGTCCTCTGTTGGATGCTCAACTTGTTTAACTAGTTCTGATCTCTTTTGGGCTCTAAAGAATTCCAGCAGGAAGGAGTCAGTGTGAATCTAATAGCATCCAACTGGTAGATGAGAGGATAATGCTTGGGTGTGCAGGAGACGAGCTAATGAGTGTTTGACATCTTCTTACACTTTGCCACAGGAGGGTTAATTAGCTATGAGTTGCCACAGCCTGGTAAAATGCAGTCTACATTAAAGGACAAGAGTAGAGAAGGGTCTTAAGAACCCAGGTCTCCAAAGACCAGTTCCAAAACTGGTTAAAATTGACTTTTATGCGGTTTCTGAAATTCTCTAAGTACAAAGTGATCTTTGAGTGGTTTGTCTTATTAGAATGAGCTAGGAATGTAACTGACAAGCTTTTGAAAGACCATCAGTGATTTCTCAGTCATCAAGTTGAGTGGCCTTTACTGACAGAGCTGATCAACTCCCTCCTTTCCTGAAATGCAACCTTTCAGTGTGCCTATCTTTTTGCCCACACCTTCTTTCAGCTGGTAAGACTCATAACTGGAGAAGTGGTGGCCAGGATGAGAAAGAAAAGAGATAGATGGGACAGGACAGCAGTATTTGGAAAGCAAATCCTTTTCCCTTTTTGCATTCTTGTAGCACTTCCAAAGGTTATTTTCTCCTGAGATTATTCGTGTATGTTATATGACATATTTCTTTCTTGGGGTACAAAGCAAATCTTTAGGGAGGGAGCTGGAGATTGAGCCCAGGCCCTGGCATGTGCTAGCCAAGTGCTCTACCACACAGCTATATCCCCAGCCCCAGGGACCAGGCTTTAAGTATCCAAAAGAACTTTTAAGAGTATCAAGCCATGAAAGATATTTACTAGATCTATGTGATGTGCTAAAGAATGATTTTAATCTCCTCAACCTTAGACTACAAAAGAATTATAACCAACCTTTTTGCTCAGCTTATACTGAGCAAAGAAAACTGTTCCCCTAGTGACGAATCCAGACCCATCCTGGGCTTCCTGCAAAGATGACAAAGACAGGGCTGGTACAGGCTGAATCCACAATTGTTAACGATCTCACCTGTCACGTCAGCACAGATAAAGTTATAATGAAGAGGAAGGAAAGGAGGCCTTGTACTAGAGGGTGTGAACTAAAAGTGACTGGGGAAGGATTCTCTCACCGGGGCTGCATTCCTCTGAAACAGGAGGCCCCATTACAATGAATAAGCAGGTTGGAGGACAATAACCACAATGGTCACAAGCTTACGTGACTGAAAGGACCTAGTGGGGAGAGGATAGGACGTCTGTTATCATGGCAGACAGGATGGTCACTGTGGTCTGGGCTAGGGTGGCCTGACTGAAGACAGATCCTGGGCATCCTCTTCTTGTTGACATCTAGAAGAATCCCAGAGATAGTCAGGAGACAGCGGCAGAGGGACCCATAAACAAGGCCTGGAAGGGAGATCTGGAGTTGTCCAGGGAAGGTTTAATTCTAGACCTACGACTTGCTGTCACCTTGGACAAGAAGTTTCCTTGCTTTGTGCTTCATTTCCTTTTATGCACATGGGGAGCACTGAGGTAGAAAGGAAGCATCTGTAGAACTGCTCAGAAAGGAAATCTTTCAGTCTAAGCACATCGTGATTCCTAAGGTAGGAGCTGACATTTTTCTCTGCTTGTTATGTCCTCCAAATAGTTCTGCAGATACTAAAGCAACACTGCAACTCAGACACGCGAGCAGAAAGTTGATAAAGGATAAAATGTGTTCTGAATAATTGTTAAAAATAAATGAAAGGAAAACTATGCTCACCTGATCCCTGCCCAATGACATATATGGTCTCTCCGCATCCCTCGTCCATCCTCTCCCACATCTGCCGAAGTAGGCTGTCATACTGCTCTGATGTAGGGCTCACTAGAACCAGCTAGAAGAGAAACCAACAGCCTTAGCACCACACTTACTACAGAGCACCACAGCCAACGCTGGTCACCAGCCTCACCAAAGACTCTCACAAACCCCACAGCACCCTGACTGAGGGCAACTACATGTCCACCCTGCATCTCCTTCAATAGCCTTGTAAGAGCTGGGTGAGGAAAGCGGTCATCTGAGCTACGACCCACAGTAGAGAAGGTCAGGACCCAATCAACTGAGAATCCAGCATGGCAGGAAGAAACTGATGAGAGCGCTCTGCTCTCCACCTACACGCCAGTCTTCTACCTACAGTTTGTATCTCTGATACAGCCCTGCTTTCCACCCACGGGCCAACAGCTCATCATAACCACAGGACTCTGCCCCACCTTATCTTATTTCTTTTGACTACTAGGGAAACAGCAGTGGAAACTACCTGCAAGATTCATCTTCAACTAAACATCAATACCACTAAGATGAGTATTAACACCGTCCCTGTGCAAATGTCTGTCAATAACATTATGATATCAACCATTTATTTGAAGAGGCCAATCACCAACAGGCATATCAGACCTCATTCTCTGGGGTGACCTTGGGCAAAGAACTTAAACTCTCTGAATCTCAGATTTTCAAACTAGAAAATAGAGATAATACTACCTCGCATCCTATGGAAACTGCAAATACCAAATAACACGCAAAGCATCTAGTCTGTACCTCAATATATGGTCATTACAAAGTTCTCTTCATCCAATTATATTTTTAAAACGTCCTTGCATGAAACTTGTCAACACTGATCACTAGCTGTTTCTCCTTTTCAAAGCTCTTAGAGCCTCAGGTCCCCATATTTAATTATAGTAAGGATGTACATGTCTAACATCTAATCTTTTCAGGATTTAATCAAGTCAACCGATCCTTTCTCTCCTCCACATGATCACTTTCTTTTCAGTACCATCTATCCCCTGCCTCTATATGCACATACATACAAAGTATCATATAGACATGTATCTTCTCAGTGTCAAACTCCTGAGGATTTCCTCAGCTATGTGATGAAGTAACACTCCCCTAACCATGAACATCAAATACGGTGACTCTGCAACCTTCTTCTTGTGTTTTCTGGTTTCTTCAGCACCTTGACCATGTACTGCCATCCGGCTGGTCCACTCCGGCCAGATGCCTACCTTAGAACTTACTCACCTGACTCATCAGAGCTTATAATTGTAACCTAGATGCTTCAGGGGCCAGACTGCCTCACCCTTTTGCCCTCCTGACTGTGTCTCCAACCCGACCCCATTATGGCCCTAAAGGCACCAGACAGGACCAGTGTGACAAACAGGACCCAGTTGATTTCCAAGTGCTCGGCTGAGACTAGGAGAAAGAACAGTTGAAAAAATGCTTACTTAGATTGCAGGGAAAGTTCTCTCCAGTTTAGGGCCAAGTTTCACGCAGTTTTGCCATCATGAGCTATGAAAAGTAACAAGCATTTGCAAAGTTTTGGTAAAATCTCTATTGTATCTATTTTACAACAGGTACTGCTGTTCTGTCTTCCATCAGCTGGTATGTAATCTACACAAGGAATTAATGTATCCAGTTCACTTCAAATATTTACAAAGTCTCCAGTGTGGACCAGGCGCTTACAAACGGTCTCAACATACACTTTTAATTTTTGCAATGAATCTGTACTTAAGACGAGTAGCTGGAGAATTGAGAGGTTAAGAAATTTTCCCAAGGTCACAGAGCCTTTTAAATGGCAAAGCAGGAAAAGGAAGCCATCCCTGTCTGACTCTCAATTGGTATTTGGTAGTACAGCGATGTTGAGCACCCTCCAAACACCAGTCACATCTTACACTTTTCTTTCTCCACAATCCTGAACGGATAGGTGAGCCCTTAATTCCTGCCTAACTTCTCAAAAGCTCAGAAGACACTATTTCATTATCCCACTCATACAAGATGGGGTTCCACTCCCAGATGGTGCGATTCTGGGTCGTGCCCATCTTTCCATTTTGTTTTGGGTAGATCTGCAAAGTGGACGTCCCTCCTTCTCCCGACTGAGCAACTACTTTCTGTTTCCTTTCCCGAGACCAGGAAGGGACGCGTCGGCCGCCCGAGCCTTCCCGCCGACTTCTCCTCCAGTATCCCGACCCCCGCGTCCCCACGCTGCCCACAGCCCAAGGCACCGAGACCCCAACCGTCCAGGACGTCTCGGGGAGAGCGCCACTATCATCGGCTGGGTTCCGAGGGAAGGGACGGCGGCCTGGCGCGCGGGGGACGCCATCGGGCGACCCCGTTCCACGTGGCGAAGCCGAGGGGCTGAGACCTCCGCACAGCGGGGAGCGCGGGAGGCCGGTGCGCGTCGCTGGGGGGCGGAGGAGGCTGCGGGGGGCTCGGGGGCGCCCCTGTCTTTCGCGAGCTCCCGGGCCTGAGCCTTTCCCGCGCCCGGGCCTCCCCGCGCCCCGACGGCCAGCGGCCCCAGCCGTCACCGCGGAGACGGCTCAGCTCGCTCCGCTCCCCTCGGCTCTCGCCGCCGCCGCCCGGGCCTACCTTGCTAGTGAGGTCCAGTTCTGGTTCGCCGTTGAGCGCCTCGCCGTCCTCGCTGCAGTCCGAGTCGAAGCCACCGTGGAGGCGGGCGGCGGACGCCGCAGCCCTGGCCGCCCCGGGGGAGCTGGGCTCCGGGGCGAACATAGAGGCCGGCACCGGCGAGTCCATCGGGGAGCAACTCCGCTCCGCCGCCATCTTTAATAACTTAGGCTAATTCGCAGGCGGCTGAGCTCCCTCCCCGGCTTATTTGACTAATCTATGCGTGGCCACGCCCACCCTTATTGGAATAATTTATGCGGAGCTTTTCCCGCCCCCCCCCGAGCGTGACACGTATCTCTAGCTGAAACGCGATTGACCAGGCCTCTCAGCAACCAATCACTACAACCTTTTCAAGTACCTGATGAATAACTAATAAAGTCAAAACCCGAACAACAAATGTCTGAGGCGTTACACACCCGGGTCGCTGCTCTGGAGCTGGCAGCAGGGTGTGCACGTTACCTACCTGAAATCTTCCCACCAACCGGAGCAGAGTACAATATGACTGACACAGGAGCTATCCAATGAACAGAGACATTTGTACGTTTCCCCGCCCCACACCGCCCCCTCACACTCCTGCCTTCCAGGGGCGGGGCACGGCTCCCAAATCTTACTGCAAAACAGTAGGCGCCAACAGCATCTTGTTGATGGACAGGGACGCAATCCAATCTAATCCTCCATAGGTCCCGCGCCTGTGGCTGCCGCTCTACAAAATAGTAAACTACAAAACGAACCGCCCACTCAGTCCCACGACTAAAGCACTCGCTGGAACACGCTGTCCTCTGTGTTGGCATACGCCAGACAAATTTGATAGTAGAATCGATGCTTTATATTCCAAGAGCTGTAATACTATAGCAGCCAGAGCGAGGCAATTAATTAAAACGCTGACCTTAGGGAGATTTCTCCATTCACTGCTTCTGCGGAGACAGCAATTTGCATGAACAAAAAGGCAAGCAGCGAAAAACCAAACCAAAAGCACCTCACCACATTTCTAGTAAAACAGCTAAGCCAAGTTCTAAGGTCTGTTAAGTAGTTTCCCTTGGATTATTTTCCCACTATATCATCAGTTGTCCAAAGCCCTGATCCAAAACCCTATTTGCACAGTCTTAAATCCCCCCACCCTTTTTTTTTTTTTTTTTTTTTTTTTGAGACAGGGTCTCACTTTGTGGTTCAGGCTGGCCCTGAGCTCAGCCTCAAACTCACATCACAGCAATCCTCCTGCCTCTGCCTCCTGAGGGCTGGGATTACAGGCGTGAGCCATACCCGGCACTGTGGTATGTGGTACTGGTTGCTTTTGGATTTGAGTCTCCACACCCAGTATTGTATGTGGTTACCGGGGATTGAACCCGGGTCCTTGCGCTTGCGAGACAGGCGCTGGAACCACTGAACTAACTCCCCCTCCTTAAATCCCTTATTTGAACAAGAGAAGGCCTAGATGTTCCATAAATTTAACGATTGACTAAGGTCTAATAATGTTAACCTTTGCCACTTCTAGGCAGTAAGCAAAGAAGATTAGCCATCTGAGAAGGTAAGTAAGATTCAGGATTCTGACAGCAGAATTTACTGACCAAGAAGCAGCGTTCAAAATGGTGAAGTTTGGGGGATGTGAGAGGAAAGAGATGGCTTCTTTCCTATTTGCAACTAGTTACCATCAAGTCATATAAAATATACAGATAGATAGATAAGCAGACAAATCTTTCTAGCACTCTGCATGCTTTACCCTACAACATGAATTTCCCTAGATAGAATCTGATGAAAGTAGCTATGACCCCAGGAGTGAGGGAAGAGGGCTGGTGACATTTCTGAAGGACCCAGCTGTGCTTCTCTGGATGTGCGACCTTTCTGAGCCTGAAGGCGTCAGCTCTCAGGTGCTGGTTTTCTTCTGCGGTTCATCATTTTTCTCTGGTCTTTTCCATTCTCCTTTTAGCCTTCTTGCCTTGGTACCTACCATTGAGCAAAACAGCGCAGTTTTGGCCTGGGTCCATCTTGTTTAGATTCACTCAATGGAGTAGCTTTGCTAAGTTTGCTATCATTCAATGTGTCCTTTTCATTTGGCATTTCAAATACACTTTTCAATTTAAAAATCCATTATTTCAAGGGTTGCCTCTTTCCCCACAGCTTCCTTATCTGAAATGTTTAGTGGAGCAAAAATTCTACCATGAACTTGTGTTTACTCTTTTCAGTTGGCTCAGAGTCAAAGGGCTGTAGCATTGCTCAGTCACAACCGACCCTGTGTCAGTAATTTCATGGTTGGGCCTTACCCAGTACTGGCAAGAGGCTGTAATTTTCGCTTTGAAACACATTTTTCTAGCTGCTTTATTTTGCAATTTAAGGTCTGGAGTGACTACAACTGAGAAGGGGCCTTTGAATTTGAGGTCTGTGGGCAAGTTGAGGACCAGGTTCTTCTGGTGTTTCAACATGGCCCTGGAGGCGGAGGACACCATCAGACACAGCTCAAAGTGGTGGCATAACCCAGCGTCTTGATGTCTGCTGCATGGTCCAAGTTCACAAAGTTCATGGACCACTACAGGGTCACAACTGACTCAACCCCACACAGCTGCCACAGCCACCCACACAGCTAAATTAAAGTTTTTCTGTGTGTGTGTGTGTGTGTGTGTTTTGTGTGTGTCTGTGGTTTTTGTTTTGTTTTGTTTAAGATAAGGGCTCACTATGCAGTTCAGTCTGGTTTTGAACTCACTGTGTGGCCCAGGCGTGGCCAAACTCACAGTGATCCTCTAGCGATAGCCTGTTGAATGCTGGGATCTCAGGCATGCACCACCATGCCTGGCTAACATCAAGACTTATTTGTACAAACATGGCTGGAAATTTGAGATAAGAAGTCACGCAGTTTCAGTGGTTTTGATCATTTTTCTGAGGTGTATTTTTTTTCCTAGCTGAACTGCTCACCACCATTCCATATTATCCTCTGTCTGGTCCCATGAGTAGGTAAAATATAAAAATCTTGATTGTTTGAAAAATAAAATATTTATAATAATTCAAATATTCTATAATAAATTCTTGCACTAATGTATTCAAAAGTTGTTGGAATTATGTTCAAAATATAAACACACAGATACTGCTGCAGAGTCCCATACCCAGAGAGGTCACCGAAACATCACATCCCTTCCCATATATCTTGTGATGATCTCTTCCATCTAACTGTTTATCTGCATCCTTTACAATATCTGTTGTGATAAATTGGTAAACCTAAGTGTTTCCCTGAATTCCACGAGCTGCTTGAGTGGGTTAACTGGACCAAGGAGGAAGTCATGAGTACCTGCTGTACAAAGCTGGGTGACCAGGAGTTCCAGAGGCCTGGCCTTGCACTTTGTGCCTGAACAGAAGCAGTCTCATGAGGCTGGTTTCCTTAACTTGTAGTAACTGATGATGTCTTCAAGGGGTATAAGAGTTGGATCGGAAGATGCCTGCCTAGTGTCTGCTGCAAACAACTGGTCTCTGGGAAGAAAGAAATCCACAGTTTGGTGACTGGAAGTGCTGTTATAACTCCATCACCCAGAATGATATTTTAGCGTGCCTCACCCCTGGACCTTCAAGATGAGAGCTCAAGTTCAGCCAGGGATTTAGCTCAGCAGCACTGAGCCTGTGTGGTAAGCAAAAGGTCCTGAGTTGAATCCCTGGTACTGCAAAAAAAAAAAAAAAGTTCAAATTCAAGATGTTACTACCTGACACCCTGTAAAAACTAAAAGACTAAAAAAAAAAAAAATGCCCCTCCCATTTTCTCAGAAAAGAGACTCCAGAGTAGGTGCTTCTTTAATTGAAGGGAGAAATCTAAAATAACATTTCAGAAGGATTCCCTGTCTTTACATGTTCTTTGTGAAGACAAGTTAGTTTAAATTCAAATCCTGTATCCTCTAGACATGTGACCTTGAGCAACTTAACTTCTTTAAGCTTCAGTTAACTGCCTAATAATCAACAGCAAATGACAATATGTGTAAAGCAATTGCCACAGTACTTGTTGCCCAGTAGCCCTCAATAACCAACATTTTGTAAGTATACCATAATCCTTAGGTGGCTTACAAATTACAAAAATCTAAGATAATTCAACAGTGGTTTGAAATAGCCACAGACTCTACTAACGCGGCAATCGCTCAAGCCTGTTATGCAACACGGTGGAGCGAAATGGTTTTGAGAGTCACGGTGATACAGGGTTAAAATGACTGAAGGACATGCAATTTCTTCTTTTAATGTTTCACCTATTTTCAGAACAAAGATCCAAAAGGGGCTGCTACGGGGGCTAATAGATGCCTTCCACCTCCCCTAGGAGTAAAAAGAAAAATATTCACGCAATGCTGGTTTGCCTCCCGACATACACAAAGGGCTCGGTAACGGCTTGAGAATACGCAGAAAAAGCCTTGTGACAGCCACCCTGAGGGGCAGGGTGTGGGGCCAAAGGGCAGCGGTTTGTGTGGGCTGAACTGAAACACGACACTAGGACCTGAAATAGGACGCACCTTCCCACTGGCGAGGTGCAAACCCTCTAAGAGCACCCCCAGAGTGCAAGGCAGTCGGACACTCTAACCAAAGCAATTTGTGCCCGACCCTATTTCGAAACCACCTGGTGAATGGCGCGTTAGGCAGCAAACGGTCGGGGTAGGAACCGCAGTCCAGGTTCCTGAACGCAAGTGCCCAAGCAAGGGCGGGGTGGGGCATGCAGCGAAGGACAGCCCCAGGCTGGGTCAACGCCCAGGCACGGCGCCGCCGCCCAGCGCGACTCCCTGCCCAGGGGCGGAGTCGCCAACCCGCCAAACTCTCGCCCTGCCCGCGGCTGCCCAGCAACTCGCCGCCTTTGGCAGTCTTCAGGGCCCTCAGCGCCGCCCACGAGCGCTCCACAGGCTCGCGGCAGCCGCGGCTCGGGCGCCGGCGCTGCTGGCGTCACGATGACGTCATGCATGACGCAAGACGAGTGGGCTGGGCTAACGCGGGAGGGCGTTTCCGGAGCGCGCCCCGGGAGACGGCTGCTTACGTCGAGCTCAGGTACGCGCGCCCGCCACCCCGCCTGCCCGTCTGTGTGCGGCCCAGGTGGGGGCCCACAGGTCTAGCTAGCAGCCAGAGGCGACTGGCGGTGCCACGGAGAGCTGTCCCCGCGGGTACGGGGTACAGGGAGGGAGCCTGGGTACGGCGGGCGGCCGGTGGCGCCCAGGCTCGAGCTCACGTGACGGGCGGGGAAGTCTGTGTGGGGGCGAGTAGCGGGTGGGCCAGGGCCGAGGGCGCGGAGAGTACCGGGACCCACCCCTCTGGGCCTGCCAGGCGCGGCGCAGGACCCTCCTGGGAGCGGGGGTGGGGGCGGCCAAGTCCGCCGCGCCCAGTCCGGGTCCCACCCGGTGCCGGCGGCGCGGCCCACCGGCACTGACCAGTTGTCTTCTACGCAGGGCTGCAGCGAGGGGACCAGAGTCCGCGCTTCACCAGGAGCCAGGCCTGCCGCTCCGCCTCGCCCGAGGGCATGGAGGGATGCCCCAGAGCGGCCCACGACCCCACGCTGGCTGGCCGCCTCTAGCTGTTCCAATTGTGCATTTTATCCACCACCTCCCAGGCCTTGTCTCTTGATTCAGTGGCGTCGTGATTGGAAAGAAATGGAAGAAAAGGAGCGATGTGACCTATTCCGATCAGTCCTCCTGTACTGAGGCCTGGTTGGCATTTGCAGAGAGGAAGACACAGCAAGGAAACCGTGTCTTTCTGGAGGAGGGTGGAGAAAGAGCAACAAGGTCTTATATTTTGTATGATTTTTTAAAACACTGCGCTGTGACGGTGGTCGTGATATAAACTAATTCAAAAGTTATTTTTTTCTATTGAGAAGAAAGAAGAGGGGGATTTTTCTTTTTTGATCCCAGCCTCTTCTTCCAGTGACAAAGCATAAATCATGGACACCAGAGAATAAGGTGGACCTCAGGAGTCCTGAGAAGCTTCCATCTTCCTCAGGAGGGAAGAGTGGGGTGTTTTCAGCCCTCTCTGGAACCTAAAACAAAAAACATGAGTTGTGTGCCGTGGAAAGGAGACAAGGCCAAATCTGAATCCTTGGAGCTGCCCCAGGCAGCACCTCCACAAATCTACCATGAGAAACAACGCAGGGAACTTTGTGCCCTTCATGCCCTCAATAATGTCTTCCAGGACGGCAATGCCTTCACACGGGAAACGCTGCAAGAGATTTTCCAGAGGTAGGGTGCCTCCTCTTGGCATCCTGATGTCTACTTCTTGGTATTTCTGAGTTTGGGTGGGGCAGTGTCTCAGGTGCACAAGTCTTCAGCCCTGTATGTATTAACTAGATGTGGTTGGCAGGTACAAGGGATGCGGGATTGGAAAGAAAATCACTTCCATTTATGGACCTATTACTGAGGCTTCTGTTGTGTTCTTTCAAGAGATCTGTTCAGTAGCTTCGTGGTATCCATTATACACATGCATTATTTCCATTCTGTGCATGAAGCCAGCACTTGGCAAAGTGCAATAATGTGCCCACAGTAGCAAGCATTAGAGCCAGGGTTGTGACCAGGCTTGTGACCGCTGTTTGTGTTTGTGCTATAATGTAGGCCCTCTCAAGTCCTGCCACCAATTTAGAAGGGGGACAAGATAATGTCCCTCGTCACCTGGCACCAAAGGTTGGAATGTGCTGGTACCATAAGAAAGGTGTACACACACTGTCCACCTTCTGTGTGAAGCCTCATACTGGCCTTGGTGCTTTTTAAAACATTGTCTTATGTCCCCTCCTCAACATCATTTTACTGATAGTAAAACAGGTGGAAAGGTCAGTAGTTTGTCCAAGTAGTTCCTAAACAGTAAAGATGTCTTCAGATCTTCTCCTACTCTCTTTCTACTTTAGCCTAGAGAGCCTTCTTTCTCCATGTAAATACCATACTACAAGTAGACAGAAGAAAGGCTTTTTGCTCTTTGCTTTGATTTTCTAGGTTTCTTTTACCAGAGGGTTTGAGAATTCGTTCTGCAGTGTTTGGATGAACATAGAGCATATCTAATCCCTCCAGCTGAAAGGGGTCAGGTTTGCCCAGACCTCCGGGCAGGGAAAGCTCGAAGTGTCTTCAAGCAGAGCACACTGACACTTCCAAGGACTCCTTTTTTTTTTTTTTTTTTTAAGTTCTCTTTGCTTCGAGGTGCAATTACTGCAGCATAGGAACCTGAACCACAGCCAGAATCCATCTAGTTGCATGGTTTGTGAAGAATAGGTGTGGACCATTTCCCCTGGAAGAACTATAGGCTTTCTCTTAAAAGAATGTTAATCTGAGCATGCTGATAGGACTATAATGAGAGTCATTATTTTCTGATGCCAGTAGTAACTGAAGTAGTGCGTTCTCCTTAGCAGAGCAGATGTGTCATTTGCCTCATGCCCATTATCTGGCAGCAACAACAGTACCCTCTTTAGGAATTAGGGCCCCTGGGAGGTAAGATAATGTGTCTCAGATCACCAAATCATGTGACAGGACAAGCCAGTCTCTTGAACCGCTTGTTTTTGGCCCAGCATTAATTTTTCTTCTGTTCCCACTTAGATATTTACAAACTATTTCTTCATCCAAAACTAAGAAGGAGGAAAAGATTCATAGTGAGTACTTGACTGTACTTGATACTTCGCAATATGTATTGATGCTCCTGGAACAACCTGAGGAACTGGAACCCAGTTTGAGTGATTTGCAGTTTCATC
>PVIR01027871.1:0-22510 GCA_004026965.1 Petromus typicus
GGAAAATGAAGGAATGGGAAAATACAAATTTGTGCTCAAGTGGCTTTTTTTATTGAAAGGGAGGGTAGAAGTGGATATTAAGTAGAATATATAAGAATATATGAAGAAAACATTTATAAGAAACTGTAACAGAAGCTACAATTGGCCTAAAACACACTGGACTCTTAATAAATGTCTTTTAAACTGCGTGTTGTGGTGCGCACCTGTCTTCCTGGCACTCTGGAGGCTGAGGCAGGAGGATCACTGCGAGTTTGAGGCCAGTGTGGGCTACTTAGTGAGTTCAAGGCCACCCTGAACTACATAGAGCGACTCTGTCTCAGGAAAATAAATACAATTCTAAAAGTCAGTTAGGAACAAATGAGTATGTGGAAGAACAGGTATAATTTACATCTAGCTATAATTTGCATTTTACATATATCTGAATTCAAATACTTTTGGTTTGTACACATGAGTATATGAGATGCTAGCTTTTAAGGTATATTTGAGAGCTCTGCCCTTTAAGCAATGGTTCATTTTCTCTTAATTCCTAGAAATAGAAAGTAGTACAAGGCAGAAGCAATGATATGTTGCTTATAGCTTTCTGAATTGAACAGCCAAAATCCTACCATTTAATTTTTAGAAGTTAGGCAGATCAATATCATTTTTGATATAAAATAAAATTCTTACTTAAAACATTAGGACATTAAGAAGAGGACTAAACAGTCCCAAAGAACAGGCAATGAGCAAGATGTTAGTGGTTTAATTTTTATTCTCCAGAGGTGAAAAGCCACCTGAGGTAACCATGAAATTTTCTTTCATGAAGTTGGACCAAGGAGGGAAACTTCCAGTTTGGGTACCTGCTAATGGGTAGGTCATCACTGTTCATCTGTGTGGGTGCAGAATTCCACCATGAGATGGTCAACTAGTGAAAAGTGAGTTTTCATGTTCCTAGCCAACTTTCACATGTACCAGGCATCCATGTTGTGCAGAAGACAGCAAGCTGTTACCCATGTGCCAATTTGATCTGCTGCCTGCTTTTGTCAATATTTTTTGCATTACAATCAGCCAGGCAGGTAGCTGTGGCACAAACCACTGGCCTGCAAAGCCTTTTTACTGTCTGGCCCTCTCTATAGAAAAATAATCTAGAGCAGTGTGCCCAGATATCTTCACTTTACCCTCCTGTGGCTTCTCTTATGGAGATGGAAATCACAGAATACACTACCGAGACCACCGTGGCCAACATCAACACCTCTACTTCATCTACTTCCTTCCAACACCTCTATTTCCATCTTTGTTTCCACTGTCACGACTGTCACCTCTGCCAATAGCACCTTCCACCTTATGTAACCTCACATTCATGTTTCCAGGGATCCTTGGCTTTTCCTGACCTTAGCAATGCATTTGTGGGTGAACACCATCCCGGCGCTCTCTGTCCCCAGTGCTTTCTGGGAAGATAGACTCACGTGATAACGGACGCATGCGCTGGCCATGACGGAACCAAGACCTTGCTCCCGTGCAGAGGCGCCCTCAGGGGAGGAAGAACGAACGCTCTTGCTACTGTTCATACTCCCCTCAGTCTTTGCCACTGTACAGACCACATTCTCAAAGCCATAAAATGCATCTTCACAGCACAGGTACAACCATTTAGATATTTACCATTTGTAAATATCAAACAAAACATCTTAAGTAATTTGGGTGAAAGACAAAAACTGCCTATAACGGGTACAGAGTTTCAGTTGTATTAGATGAAAAAAGCCTGTGGCTGGACAGCCACACGACAATGCAAGAGTACCTCACGTCATGCAACCAGACATGGACAGTGACAAAACAGAGCAGCCCTCTGTGTCTCTGTGACAGTGGGGAAGTGGAGTAGCACTCTGTTTAGGGAAGGTGAACTTGAGTTACCTGCCGGAAAGTGGATGCACTTTGAAAACAGAATGTTAGGTGAAATAAATCACAGACAGAAGCTTAACTACTGGGTTTCTCTCATATGAGAAATCCAAAGTATAAGTAAAGAGAAAACTAAAAGACAGGTGAAAGGAAAGAGGGAGATGGATCATTGGCAAATGGGAAGGAACCAAAAAATGCAAGAAGGAGGGAAAGAGGAAAGGAACGTTAAAAAAAAGAACTAAGATGTGTCACATATATGTACCCAACACTCATAATGCAAGTAGTCAGTACTAAAAAAAATGATAAAAATAGTAAATTTTATGTTACACGTACTTTACAAAAACAGTTTTTAAAAATTTACATTAGGAGAAGCTGGTGACAGGTTTATGGAAACTTTCTATACTGTCTTTGCAACTTTTTTTTTTTTAATTCTAACATGGTCTGAGAACAAAAAGTAAAAACAATCACACACTCTCCCATTTACTTAGAACTGTGATTTTTGAAGTATGGATCCTAAGCCCCTTTTAGGGGTGTGTGAGCTCACATCTAGTTTCATAATAACCCTAAGATGTTATTTGCCTTTTTTTTTTGTCTCTTTCATGAACTTAGAGTACAACGAATTTGTGGATATGATTTCATATTCCACACTGCAAACAACTTTTAAGAAATTACCAGTTCTCTAGTTCAGTGTTTTATCAAAGGGAAGGAACCGCAATGATCTGAAAACACTACCAAACTACTAACAATTTTCCAACTGTGTATTTATGTGGAGTCAGAGTTTCTTCGTGTATTGCAGCCCTGGCACACTGCAACAGAGAGAATGTGAGAGCAGATATGAGAGTTCAGCTGTCTTCTATTAAGACAGACATTACAAGATACTGCAAAATTGTAAAATGATACCACTCTTGTCTGGGCTTTTATTTGTTTGTTTTTTTTGGGGGTAATTATTTTTCAAAAACTATTGTGATATAATGAACATATTATGTCAACAAATACATAACTTCAAATATCAATTTCAATTTGAATATTGTAACTATAACTAAATATAACTCACATATACCAAAACTCTTTTTTTTTTGAGACAGGGTCTCGCTTTGTAGTTCAGGCTGGCCCTGAGCTCAGCCTCCAACTCACATCACAGCAATCCTCCTGCCTCTGCCTCCCGAGTGCTGGGATTACAGGTGTGAGCCACCACACCTAGCACTTGTGGTATGTGGTACTGGTTGCTGCTAGGCGTGAGTCTCCACACCCAGTATTGTATGTGGTTACCGGGGAATCGAACCCCGGCCTTTGCGCTTGCAAGACAGGCGCCGGAACCACTGAGCTAACTCCCTGGCCTAAACCAAAGTCCTTTAGGGTCTTTGATAAAATTTTCAAGAGTAAGAAGGGATTCTGAGCTGAAAAAATTTGAAAATCACTGACTGAAAAAGTAACAAAAAATGGAACTCTGACATATTGAATTTGTGGAATATAGGCAAAGCTTTAAATATCTTTATTTTTTAGAAAAGGAAAAAGAAAGGAAGAAAAAAGAAGGAAAAAGAAAACCAAGATTAGAATCTTTACAACAAGAAATTTATTAATTCAAAAATGAAAAATATGTATTAGGATTCTGGATCTGGTCTCCATAACTTTTAAAAATGCAACATTAATAGAAAGAAAGGAATAAAGTCCAGATAAGCAGTTTTAGCCTAAAAGAGAGACAACATCGAAGGACATTTAAATTATAAGTGAACCCTCTATGTGATTCTATACATAGGGAATGCACACGTGAAGCTTTCCATGAAAAAATCTGAACAGCACCAAATTGCCTGACAATGATCAAGAAAATATGATAAACTAGGAGGTGTAGGTGAGCTGCCAAGAGTTATCAAAAGAGATTTCTTCCAAAGAGATTCAAGGCCAGATTTTTTACTGGTGAGTTTCCATCAAAATCTAAAGCAATGGAGGCTTATATAAACCCTCCCAGCGCAGTGCAAATTGGACATCCCACCTAATCCACACCTTAGAAGGAGCACAAAAGGAAGCAAAGGCCAGTCTCACAAATGTGGGTTTAAAAAATCTGAAGTAGGGCCGGGGAGTTAGCTCAGTGGTCCCGGCGCCTGTCTTGCAAGCTCAAGGACCCGGGTTCGATCCCCGGTAACCACATACCTTACTGGGTGTGGAGACTCACACCAGCAGCAGTCAGTACCACATACCACAGTGCCGGGCGTGGTGGCTCACGCCTGTAATCCCAGCACTCGGGAGGCAGAGGCACGAGGATTGCTGTGATGTGAGTTGGAGGCTGAGCTCAGGGCCAGCCTGAACCACAAAGCGAGAACCTGTCTCAAAAAACCTTAAAAAAAAAAAAAAAAATCTGAAGTAAGGCACCAGCAAGCTGAATTCAAGAGACCGTTGAATCACCAAGCAAGATCAGGCAGGGCCTATTTTAGGAATGTAAGGATGATTTAACATAGGAAACTGTCGAGAAAAATAATAATTTAAATAGATGCCAAAATGACATTTAAAATTCATCCTGGCTAAAAAAAAAAAAAAAATCGAAAATTAGAAACAGACTTTCCCAATTTGATTCTGAATGTGGAAGCATACATTTATTTAAAATATTTATTGAGCATCCATTCATCTTTCCTAAGACTGAAAATCTGAGGCATTCACATAAAGTCAGGACAGATTAAGGATGTCTGCTATTGCTTATTGACCTTTGTCAATAAGGCTGCTAAGTTTCAAGATAGAGAAAGCAGAGGAATGATTACTGGAAATGTGGAGGCAATATTATCATTATTTTTATATGATTTGGAAGCTAGGAGAATTCTTCAAAACACTCAGAATTTATAAAAGTTTAACCACGTGTCCAGACAGAAATAAACATAAGGAATCCATATCTTTTCCTACATATTGATATCAAACTTGGAGATAAAACAGGAGCAGATTTCACAAGGATGGGAATCATCATACCACAAGAAGATTCAACTAAATACCCAAGACCTATCTTCACAAGAAATGCTTGTCGGGAAAGATCAGTTTTACTGGAAAAGTGGAAGTCATGTTCTCACACTGAGGGTGCCACTCCGTTTCTCTCAGCTGGATTTACAGATCTAACCCCCTCGGGGCGTGACTCAGGTTCAAATTCAAGAGTCCTTGTCTTTGACCATTTAAGCCAAACCGCACCTCCTCACCCTCCAGCCAGCCACACGGTCTTCACCTTGCTGGCTCGCTTTCGTTTTTATCATGGATCATCACCCGAAATGATCTTTCCTACCTTTTGTTTTCCCCCACTAAATGTGCCACAGGAACCTGTCTGTGCCTGTTTTCTGTGTCCTGATTCTAGTCCCAGTGCCTAGAACAGAGTCTGCCACAATGAAGCGCTCACTGTACGTTCACTGGGCCAGTTTAACGCATGCTCACGAAGACACCAGTGGGACTTTCTCTTCTTGAACGTGGGAAAATGGTTCTCAATGTGTCTGGGTATATTAACCCCATAGGTTATCAAACACTGTCACTGAAAAGAGCTGAAAGAGGGGAGGTGTCACATGCTAAATGTGAAGACGCATTTTAAAGGTATGAGAATCAAAACCCTCAGTGTGGCAGGGAGATTATTTAGCAGATATGTGGAACAGAACGAGTAGCCATGAAACTGATCTAGACTGAGTTCGAGCACTTCGTACACTCTACACATGCCAGGGTTGAATAAATGAGCCATTCAACAAATGGTGTGGGAAAACTGGCTAATTATGGGGGGGAAATTAACAGTTTCATTTAATATATACCTGAAGATAAATGTTTAAAATACTGAGTTCGCTGCCTCATGCCCTCTCCCAAGAAGAAAGAAAACAACCTAGATACAAAATAGCATACTATCCTGTACATTGTCTTCTTGAATGTTTTCTTAAAAATAGGCAAAACTAATCTTGGCATTAATAGTGAGAGAACGCCGGCCAGTGCCTCTGGGCAGACGTGAATCTTGGGGGGAAATAAAGCAGGCCTTTCTTTTTTTACTTGTGTTTTTTGAGGGGAAGATAAAGTTCTTCAATAAAAAGTTTAACTTTCTTATCTTCAATTAAGTAAGCATGACCATGAAGACCTTGGCTGGAATCCCATCTTCAGCCCTTCTGTGTCACAGGGTCCCCGAGAGTCACCCTGAGGAACAGGGCAGAGAGTCCACACCTAGGTCTCTAACACGCTCACAGCAGCAGAAACTTCAGTGTCCTACAGCTTCAGGACACAGAGCTGAAGATTGTGAAAGCCAACCCACTGCAGGAGAGAAAATCAATATTCCTATCGAAAGCAAAGCATCTGAAAGCCCAACACTTACTCCTTGCCCAGATTTTAAATATATGTGAGCAACTTCTGGCCAAGAACATCTTGCTATCACCTCAAGCTGGTGTGTTCCAGTGGGGAACATTACACTGATGGATATGACCCAAATGGCTCCCGATCTAGTTCAAGGGGTATAGATACATACTGTAAAACTCTCATTTCACCACTGGCTCCATATAGTTAGGAAAAAAAGGTCTTTGGCCTTTGAAAAGTATTTATTGTCTAGACAAAAATCTCAAAGCATAAATATTTTGGAGCTGTTAACTATAATCTTGGACCAGTTTGCATAATAGTGATAAAAAGTATATTCACATCTGATGTTCTTTGTTCCGGCACTACCCTGAGTGTTTTAGCAGGCTTATCTTAGTTAACCTTCCTGACAACCCTATGAGGTAAGGATCACTGTCGATTCATTTCACAGATAAAGAAGACGGTATGCGGAGAGGCTGAGGAGCTGACTAGAGGTTGGAGTGGGAAGGCGGGTGTTGAGTGTACAGCTCTTACCCTGCATGGGTCGGTTCATACTGAAATATCTGAGATGTGGGACCTTTCCCAGTGAACCTGGAAACCACTGATTTTTCTTAAAATTCCTTGTCAGCCTCAGCTAGTTGCATCTGTGCAAGGAGAGGCTAACAACGACGGGGAATCTTCATTTGGAAGAAATCCTAAGTCAGTTCATGATCCCTTTTCTCTGTTGAACAATTCTCCACCATGTGATGACAAAATCATCTTAGGAGTTAACATTGGTCTTTCTGCAGTAATTCTAGAAACTCAGCCAATTTGTGATTTTTTTTTTTTAGATGGTTAAAAATAGAAGGACTTAAAGCCTGATGTAGGACAGGGCAGGATGGTGCTGCCTGCCAAGAACCCGCTCAGAGGTCGTGCCCTCCTGAGGGCGCATGAAAGTCAGATGCTTTGTCACCTGTAGGACTCGTCTGTGAGGAAGACAGGACTGAGCTGTGTTCTCTGGTGCTGCCTCTGAGACGAGGACAGAAGGACAGGGCATCGCTCATGTGCAGCTCAGACGTCCCTCTGCCTGCCTCTCTCTCTCTTTCTCTCTCTCTCTCTCTGTACAACAGATCACTGACATTTCTGACTCCTTCCTGCCTGCCCTTCTCTCATTCACAGCAGACCATCTTGAGTAGCCGAGCTCAGTTCACTGTCCCAGACCTAGCAGATTCTAGTAGTCAGCGGAGTCCTTCTATAAAAAGGATAAACATGACGCATTTGTAGAAAAATGGATGTGCTGTGACACCATAATGGTAAATGAAATAAATCACACACACACACACACACACACACACACACACACACACACAGACTTAAATAATCCATAGATTCTGTTACAGAAGAAACTCAAAGAATAAAAAAAGAACAAATAAAAGATGGATAGCTGGAAACAAGGAGATCGATCTCTTCCAAGTGGGAAGAGGATCTAGAGACTGAAGCAGGCAGGGAAGGGGAAATAAAAAGAATTAAGATAGGTTAGGCACAAATACCCACTCCCGGCGATGCTGTGATCATTATGTGTAACTGCAAGCACACACCAATTTAAATACATGTCCCCAACGCTGGTGTTCCATGAAGGGTAAGTTAAAATCAGGAAGCACTGAATGTGTGAAGCCACCATTACCCCTGGCTATAGTCCCTTCTCCCCAACAGACTTGGTACTGGCCTGTCTGCAACAATGACTGTCTGTTCCATCTGCCCCTCCTGCTGCCAAAACCATCTTTCCGGCAGAGCACCACCCTGTCACCCTCTCCAGCCCTGTGTCTTCAGCGGCAAACACTGAGCAAAGATTTGATCCAAAGCAGTGAGGTGAAAGCTCTGCTGTGCTGGCCTCTAGCGGTGTCCGACAGCTGCAGGGCCACAGCCTGCCCCACTCCGAGGCCAGGACACCATGTCCGGACCCCTTGCTATGAAAGCCCGGGTTAAACTCCGCCTTCCCCAGACTGCCCTGTCAGAAGTCACTTCTTTCCTTCATTCATGCTCCCATAGTCCTGCTCTCTCAAGGCATCAAAGGTCCCTTCAGCCTGTAAATACCTGGTGACAGCACGAATGGGGCTCTGTCAGCTTCCCTCTGACACACTGCGCACACAGATCCACCAACATTTGACCAGGCTGCATGACAGTGAGTTGAAAAATGCGTGGTGGTTTAAAGAAAGCAGATCAGTTCCTGGTTCTGGACAATAGTGTCAAATCCTGTGACTGGCAGGCCACAGAGGAAGCAGCAGGGAGAAGGCTGTGCAGAAGAACATTTTCTAAGGAGAACACTGACATTTACATGGTTTGTAACGCAAAGAACAGAGTCTGGCTCAGGCAGAGGGAACAGAAGAACGGAGAGAAGCCAATAGTTATTAGTGAGCTGCTGATGGCCACACAGCTGGAGAAGACTGAACACAGGCAGCTGCCCAATCGGGAGAAGAAGGGGGCTTTTCTTCCAAGCCCACCGTGGCAATTTACTACTAAGAACGAAGGTTTAGAAAAAGAGCACCTCATCGTAGCTCTTCCTAGCGGAAGAGGGAAGAGTTTGTTCAGCTTCTCCTGGGGGAGGGAGAGGACCTGCAGAGAGGAAGGGACGAGCTGCAAAGGCAAAGCCCACGCTTGCAAGGCTCTGACCTCAGAGAAGGCGAGGAAGGGCCACGAGGAGGCCATGGCCTCAGGGAGCAGCGTGGGGTGCGGTTGCCGCTGACACAGCCTCAGGGTCACTGCCTCTCTCACGCCACTTCTCATGTAGCAGACTGTATCTGCTTCGGTGTTCATCCCGAGACACCTCTTCTTGGTTGACTTCCTCTCTATTGCTCCGTGATCCAACACGTCCCATAAAGCCAGACTTGGATTTAAGAGAGAAGGCGTACATGTACTTCCCCATGGGTTAGTGACGGACAGGTTAGAGACTGCGCTCTCCGTGCTGGACGTGCTGGTAACCTGCTCTGAGCTGTGACCCTCACCCAGGTAGGAGCTCTGGGTGCCCTTAGCAGCCCGGCTGAAAACGCTGCCTGCAGGTGCTGTTGCCCAGTGCAGGCTGCAGGCCAGGAGACAGTGTTCCTCTCCCTGCAAAGATGAGATCCACTGATCCATACATGAGATCCATCACTTCCATAAAAGCCCACTCTGCAGCTGTTTCCTGCATTTAGGGAAAATATCCCACTAGACATATAAAAGCAGGTGTGGGCACTTCGCATAGTTCTCAGATAGACAATATAATATGTAAAAATAAAACCCAACAAGCCACAGCTTAATGGTTCCCACAAAACATGGCAAATCCAAGCACAAACAGGCAGGGTAGCTAGGTGCTAACTAAAAAGCAGAAGATATGAAATAGCCCCATGTGCTGGGGTGGGCAGCATTAACTTCATTTTGTTCCAGGCTCTTCAAGCCACGCGGACCAAGAAAGGTGAAAGGAAACTGCTGTAAACAGATGTGAGGACACCAGACCTCCTAACTCAAAGGGGAGCTTGGTGTCAGGCCCAGGTGCAAAGTATACAATGTGGAATGAAGTCCGGGATGGCGGACACAAACAACAGCCTCTTTCCAAGGCAAGGCGAGGGGCACAATCTCTGGCACATGGTCTCTCTGTCTTGCAAAGATTGGATCCGGACAGGAAGCGTAAGGAGTGTGCTGAAGACAAAGAGAGAAATGAGTTCAAATATAAAACAAATCCTCACTCCACTTTCTCATCTGCCAGCACTGGCCAAAAGACAGGATATCTCTCAGCTGTCAGCAGTGTGCCTGTCTGCGGGAGCTGCATGATTTGTAGCTGGGAAGCAAGAGGGTCACAAGGCCCATCTCAGCATCTGATGTCTGAAAGGAGAGCACTGCAGAGCAGCATGACCCGGTCACGTACTTGGGCCTGGAGTGGCGGCGCCTGCCTGTCCGCCCAGCTGCTTCGAGGCCGGGGGATCAAAAGTTGGAGGCTGGCTTGGGCAACCCAGTGAGATCCCGCCTCCGAATAGAAAGGGATGAACCTGTAGCTCAGTGGTACAGTTCTTGCCTAACATGCACAAGGCCCTGAGTTCAATCCCAAGCACTCCCCAAACAAAACTCAGAACACCTGCTGTGCTGAGAAGGACATGAAGTGACTGGCACCCTTGGGGGAAGTTAAAGTGGTGCTGCCACCATTCCGCAGTGGAAAGGAGTTCAGCAGATCTTCAGAAAGTTAAGTATAGAATTACCACAGAATACAGGAATTCCATTCCTCGGTGTATACCTCCAGAATAGAGAACAGGTAGTTGTTCACCGCTGTTGGGATGAATGGATAAACAAACTGTGGTATATATGTGAAAAAAGATACAACTCCGATACATGCTGTAGGATGGAGGGACCTTGAAAGCATGCAAAGTGAAACAAACCAGATTCAAAAGGACAAATATGTGGTTATATGCATGTGATGTGGTTTCTATCTCGATGTCCTACGAGAGCCTCATGTACTCACAGGTAGGATGTTTGCGAGGTGACTGGATTATGGGGCTGTGGAAGACTTGCTCTTAGGTGGTGGGGTCTGGTTGGAAGAGGTGGGTCGTGGGTGTGGCTTGGGCTCCTCCTCTGCTCCTCTTTTGTTTTCATTTTGTTCTTCCCTCCAGGAGAGCCTCCTGTCCCCATCCCCCCAGCAGCCCTCCTCTGCTGGGCCCGTGCACCAGCGCACCCCACCCTGGAGCCAGCCCACCATGGACTGCCAAGCGGAGCCTGAACGACCGTCTCCTGCTCTAACCTGTGAGCTCAGGTATCCTGTCCCAGCTATGAGGGAAGTGACTAAGACACAGGAGGGTCCTGCAACAGGCAGATCCATGAACTAGACCGCAGAGAGGAGAGTCCCAGGGCTCGGAGGAGAGTGGAATGGGAGTTACTGCTTACTGGGTACAGCTTTTGGCATGAAAGAAAACTCTGGAAATGGATGGTAGTGACAGCTCGGCAACATTCTGAAGACGTTTATCATGCTGACTTACATATTTCAAATGATCAGAATGGGAAAATGTATGTTTATATATATATATGTTGTCACAGTGAGAAAAAAGACATATGGTTGATGTTTTATTCCTCCAAAATGTTTCCCTGGATGCTCTTCCAGAAGCCAGCTCTACATGTCTGCAGGGGCCGATGGTGAGGGTCTGGGGCCTGGGCCATTGTGTGGACACAGTGGGCTAAGGCCCAGCCCCAGGCTGCATCAGGCGAGGGCGGGATGCATGGTCTGGAGCCTTGTGATGCAGGGGGTGGGGTGGGGCAAGAAGGCCCGGAAGTTAGGTGGGGCGCAGAACCATGAAGGAGCCCAGTACCATGAGTGTGGTCCACGCTCACCCTGGGCTGAGATGGGTGAACGCGGACCGGACCCAGCAGGACCCCTTGCGGAAGAGCACAGGCAATGAATGGAATCACTGTGGTAAAACACAGTAGGTACCCAGCTCGGGAGTCCCATGAGAATCCAACGACAAATCCAACTTAATTTAGTTTTTCTTATTTTTTTCTTTTTCTTCTAGCAGTATTAAGAGAGCATGAAAGGATCCCAAATGTCAGAAGGTGGGCGAGAGAAAGCATCTAAAGCTGGAACCTCTGTTGCCAGGTGGGGGGAGGCTGCAAATGAGGGACCCCCATTAATAAGCAGTGTGAAGTCTTGAAGGCAAATGAACAAGGATTGGAAGCTGAGTTCAGGGCAACCCGATGATGCAAACGTAATGGTAGATAAATAGCCATTATAATAGATGGGGGATTTACAAGGATTTTTAACAATATCATTCTGAAATAAATGGCCCATCACTTCAGCACAGAAGGGGTCCTAGGCAGTGCTACCAGCCACGATTCCTTCTCTGAGCACTGCTGGTGTTGAGGCCGAGTACTTCTGCCATGGGGGCTGTCCGGCTGTCCTGTACACTACCCGGTAGCTGGCTGCCTCCCTGGCTTCCATCCGGATGCTGGTACCATCTGCTGCCCCATCTCTACCCCTGTTGTAACAATAAAAATGCCTAACACCATTACCAAGAGGAAGAGGGTGGGTGGCACAGAGTAACAACTAGATGAGCTGCCTAGACATGGGGAAATGGTCCTCAGATCCCACAGGACACTAGACTCCCTGGAAGAGCTTAAGCAATCAATGAAATCTGCTGGCCAGACTCAGGCATTGGGAGATTTCAAACGTGTCTCTAATAGCCCGTCTCTTGTGATTTCCTGAGCAGCAGAAGGAGACATAGGCACAATGCCACCGAGCTAAATCCCCGGCCTGGGATGAGAAACCCTGACGCAGGGGAGGAGAGGGGAACTAACAGTTACAAGATGCTTTTTTCTCATCCCAGGACAAAGCTCTCTGAAGTCTTCCTGTCTTGCCTCAGAGGAAACTGAGTCTCAGAAAGGCTAAGGAACAAGCCAAGAGCAGTGCGGGTGGGAGAGCAGCTCTGCAAAGGCCAGTTCAGAGGGCAGTGCCAGGATGGGGACAGGAAGGTGACTCCGGGCACCATGGGCACCAAGCTACTGGGCTAAATCCCTGCATTCCTTTTAATATTTGACTTCGAGGCAGGGTCCCATCACATTGCTTAGGCTGGCCTTGACGTCACCATCCTCCTGCCCGCAATCTTTTCAATAATGGGGATCACAGGCATATTACTATACCCAGTTTGATACCACTTTGAGCCAAAAATTAAAATATTATTTATAATACTAAAAAATTGGGGACAATCCAAACACCTCTCAACAGAGAAGTGCCTCAATGAATTATTTTATATCCATCATATAGAATATTCTGTGCTTAAAAAACTCCAATGAGGGGCCGGGGAGTTAGCTCAGTGGTTCCGGCGCCTGTCTTGCAAGCACAAGGACCCGGGTTCGATTCCCTGGTAACCACATAACAATACTGGGTGTGGAGACCCACACCCAGCGGCAACCAATACCACATACCACAGTGCCGGGCGTGGTGGCTCACGCCTGTAATCCCAGCACTCGGGAGGCAGAGGCAGGAGGATTGTGATGTGAGTTTGAGGCTGAGCTCAGGGCCAGCCTGAACCACAAAGCGAGACCCTGTCTCCAAAAACCTAAAAAAAACCAAACAAACAAACAAACAAAAAAACTCCAATGAATTAGCTTTATATACAGATATAAAAAGCTGATGTGTTATATTAAAATAAAGAAGCAAATTCTAAAAAGTGTGTGTAGCAATATCAATTTTAGGAAAAAAATATATTTTCATTTATGTAAAGGGCTTGAGAATATATATTAAGCTATTAAAAAGCAGTTATTGTATTTACCTCTGTGAGTTGGTCCAAAGTCTGTATTTACCTCTGCATTTATATAAATAGGGAATTTTATCTTTTTGTTCTATATTGTCTGTACTAGTTGAAATCTTTATATCACATGAAAAAAAATTCTTCAGGATTATCTTACAAACATAAGATGTCACATTAGGTGAGCATTCCAACTTTTCCCACAAGGAAAGCTACTCAACTAATAAAGTTTGCAAATTATAAATAATCTATACTTCTTGATTTTTAAAATGCTGACTCTTAATGTTCAAAACTTTTATGAGAACATGCTTAAAAGTAAATGTCCTGCCAATTTATTTTTAAAAACTTATAGCTCTTCAGAAATTCCTTCCAAGTCTACAAGTCTATGACACCATAACTTGCTGGCAGGTAATACGTGTCTTGAATAATCAATTTCTCCTTGGTATGCTTTTATGTCTGATCTCTTAACTGTTGCATAATGACATTAGAAAACTGAACTGACCGAATTTTGCCAAACTTTGATATTTCAGCTAAAATAATTTTACAACATCTTATTAACCAAGAAGCAAGTAATAGAAACTGTCAATCATTTTAGTAACATTAGATTGAACTTTTTTCCCTAAATAGCAGGATTGAAAATAATTCACATACAAGAGGAGAATTCATAGCTTTAGAACAGATGTGGGGATTCTAAAGTCTTTCCCATTAAAAGAAATCCTGAATCCACTAAACTGTCTAAATGTTCGAGGACACGAACAAATTAAAATAAACATAGAAATCTGGAGCTCATTCCTGATCACTGCATTGGTTTACAAGCTGAAATGAAATAAGTAAGTAAACACATTTTCTTCTAAAATGCGTGCACCATTAAGTGCTGCAGTCTCTCCAGCTTTGCTCAGATAAAACAGTAGCACTGAGGAGGGTGAGCTGGCCTTTCCCTGAGCTCTGGAGGGCCCAGTCTTCCTCTGAGTTAGGGTACGGCAGGAGCCAGGTTTGGATCTGCAGATTCTGAGCCTAAAAAGCTGGCCTTCTTGGCCAAACTGAGTTGGTATAGTGGACCCTCACCACTGACCCGTTAGCTGAGGTCGTCAGGACACCTGCCTTCTTGTTTTTAGGTTTGATTGTTAAACTTCTCTTTTCATATGATAACTCTGTAATTGCATTAATTTGAGTGACTTTGATCCTCTTTGAAGCAAGTGAAATAATGTCTCTTTTTAAATCTTTTGTTTTGAGACAAAATCTCACTATGTGGTGGCTTTGAACATACTATGTAGTCCAGGCTGGCTTTGAACTGAGGGTGATTCTCCTGCTTCGGCCTCTTGAGTGCTGGGACCAGAGCTTTGTGGTACCACACCTGGCATCAATGCCCAATTTTAAAGGGCAGAAGACCATTTTGTGGAAATTATTTGAAGCCTGAAGAAGTAGACATAAATAACGTATAGTATGACTACCACTATTAGCTAACTGAGTAGCCATTTAAGCAATGAAGATTTTAGAAAATCTTTTAAAATGAGGTGGGTAGACCATGCTCTCCAGCACTAATAATGGAAGCATGTAAGTCTGTCCATCTTTTTTTTTTTTTTTTTTTTGAGACAGGGTCTCACTTTGTAGTTCAGGCTGGCCCTAAGCTCAGCCTCAAATTCACATCACAGCAATCCTCCTGCCTCTGCTTCCTGAATGCTGGGATTACAGGCGTGAGCCACCACGCCCAGCACTGTGGTATGGCTGCTGGTGAGTGTGTCCCACACCTGGCACTGTTCTATGTGGTTACCAGGGATCAAACCTGGGCCCTTGTGCTTGGAAGGCAGGAGCCTGAACCACTGAGCTAAATCCCCGGCCCCCAGATTACCTTTTAAAATAGACTTAATTTATATTTTATATTTCTCATATTAAAGAAGCTATGTGATATTTAAGCTGTTTGTCTGATTTGTTTCACTTAATGTTATGGTCTTACGGTCCAGCCATTTTCCTGCAAATGATGGAAAATAGAGAGACAAGATCTTTCTCAAATGTGAAGGGGATCAAGAGATGGAGAGGGGGGAGGAAAAGAAATAAAAAAAGAGTGAAGATGTATTATATATATGTACCCACTCCACACAAGGACTGTAAGCAGTATGTACTGCAAACATAGACTAATACAAACATTTAAAAACAGACTTCATAGAGCAGGAGATTCGGCGGTTGAAGCAGATTAGGAAAGTGAAGATCCTCATTAATAAGGCCACGATTCTTTTTTTTTTTTTTGAGACAGGGTCTCACTTTGTGGTTCAGGCTGGCCCCAAGCTCAGCCTCCAACTCACATCACAGCAATCCTCCTGCCTCTGCCTCCCGAGTGCTGGGATTACAGGCGTGAGCCACCACGCCCGGCAAGGCCACGATTCTTGGTCCCACTGTCTAGATGTGAATACCAAGGCTCGGAGAACTGTTTCCATCCTGATATATAATGCTGTTGAATCACAATATATCTTCCTGGAACACAACCTGAAACTGCTTATGGAATAGGACTAACTATAGCCAGGGAAATTTTTGCTAAAGGCAACACAAAACTAATAAAACAGCATTGTTTGCTGGTGCACATGAATACAAGCACAAATAATCCCTGGAAGGACATTTTCCTTCCTAGGAGACAGGATGTTTATGAAGATGTGATCCCATAAAATTACAAAAGAGGGGAAAAGACACATAAAGACTAATTTTTTTTTTTTGCTATTAAAAATAACATGCAAATCAGTCAGTGGGAAACTAGGATGTGTGCCATGCTGGCGGCTCTTGGATTTGCCAGAGTAAATGTGACAGTTGTCTGCTTTCACTGGGTTTGTTTCAGAGACCTGCCTGCCATCCCTTCCTCCTCTGGCCAGTAAAAGCAAGTGTAGTTATTTCTGAGCACGTGTGTGGTGGGGAAGAGAGAGCCCTGGGTCTGGAGTTGTTTTCTGGGGTGACTCTGCCACTTGAAAGATGCAGAATGAGTGTTTCTACTACTGCAGACACGGGCTGCAGGAGGTCTCGAGGTCGATGGTGTGCAGAACACAGCGTGTTCCGGGACCGCCTGAGGTATTTCCTCATGATAGACTAACATGTCTATAGCCAGAGCTTGTGTCCCTGGGCCAGCTCTGCTTCTTTCTCGCTATGCGACCCTGCCAAGTTTTATGACCCCCTCCTGCGCCTTCTTTCTTTTACAAAATGCTGTTGGGAGCAGCTTTGATGCCACAGGACTGTGGAGTGGGTTGTGGACTTTATGCATGCAGAGCATTAAGAATACTGCCTGACACAGAGCTAAGTTCCAGTTCAGTAAGTAATTAACAAATACAACTGGACAGTGCTGTTCCTCCAGTGACTTTTAAGAAACAGCCTCATGAGTTTATCTCTTTGACTGCTGTGTACGGATTTCTGCTAGGCAGAAAGCATACATAAACTTCTGGACACAGGAGCTGGGGCTACTTAAAAAGCAAGGAAAACATGCTTTGCTTTTCTTCTTCCCTTCGCTTTCTTAATCTAAGAGTAGGTAACATTCTGTGGGCATTGATAAGGTCCAGGACCTAAAGTCCAGACTGTGGGTGAGGGAGGGGTTGGCAAAATCTTAAGATTTCACAACAAACTAAATAGAAACCATCCGCCCTAAGAGTAAACAGGGACTGACTTCTCTGAATGGGGCCGATAGGGCCAGTGCTCCTTGTAAGAGAACACTGAGCATAGAGGACAGAGAGGATATTCTTTGGAAGATCTAATTAATCGTATAAATGTAATCTGCGACCTTGTTTGGTACAACGACAGCTTTGGTGGTTGCCCACCTTCATGCTTGAAAGTATTATTTTCTCTCCCCCTTCTCTCTGAAAATCGACCACTGTGGAATACACTTCAGCTCTACCACGTATGATGGCCTGTGAGTCTCGTCTGAAATCTTTCATCCAAGAAGCCAAGAATCAGGGTAAGCTGCTGCGTGGTCTTTGCCTCCCAGTGACACTGACATGAACTAGAACAGGGTAAAAAGTAATTTTTGCATTGGGTGGGACAGCCTGAACACCCAGAAGAAAGTGTCAATGAAGGTCTCTTTTTGAAGGGAAATGGGTTTGAAGATAGCCTTCCGACACTTCTGACATTGTGGCAAATGATCGCGGAGGGATCTGAAGAGGTACATACACCACAAATGTCGTGGAGGGAATCTGACCACACGCATGCACGCACGCACGCAGGCACGCACACACGCAGGCACGCACTAGAGCAGAGGAAGCTGTCCCAAGCAGATGGAGTAGAAGTGGAGAATGCCTGCTTCAGTCCTTAGGAGAAAGGTGCAGACGGAATCTTTAATGACTTCTCCCCCTGCCCAGCTCAGAGCAGGAGTTCAGCCTGTTACCCATTTCATAACTGTATTTCTCCTGTGGGCGGCAAAAGCTGGTTTCAGTGTGTAGATACTAAACATTTAATTGCAACAAAGATTTATATCCCTTTCTCCATTCAACTTTCTAATGTGAAGGGCAGACCGTGTGGCTCTTGAGCACTCCCAGGGGGGTATTTCTACACGCCCCAGAACCTCTGGACGCCAGGAATATACCAGCTGGCAGCACAGATGGCTTCCTCCGGAAACAGAGCGAACGTACCCAAATAGTTGTTACTCTTGTGCATCTCGGTGATGTTGATTTTTGTGGCTCCTTGCGGGATCTCCACGACGCGGTGGTAGCCCAGGCTGGTGAGAGCGTGTTTAAACACGCCTGATACCACCTGACAGCCCGTATTGTCGCCTCCACACACCCCGCACTTGTCCACGACTTTGTCGGAGCCCAGGTAGTCATCGCAGCCGATGCTCTGCGAAGGGGTAGAACAGAAAAGACTGTAGGGTGACTGGGACATCCTGGGGGAAGCAGGGCAGGGGAGGGTGGGGTCAACGTGGAATTCAAGCGGCGCTTCCTCCTGCGCCTGCTCTGGTCGGTGAGCAAGTCCATGCAGTATGCACAGAGCACCTATTCTGGGCAAGAACCTTGGTTTTTAGCTACTCATGAAATATTCATTTCGGGGGCCGGGAAGTTAGCTCAGTGGTTCCGGCTCCTGTCTCGCAAGCGCAAGGACCCGGGTTCGATTCCCCGGTAACCACATAACAATACTGGGTGTGGAGACCCGCAACCAGTACCACATGCCACAGTGCCGGGCGTGGTGGCTCATGCCTGTGATCCCAGCACTCGGGAGGCAGAGGCAGGAGGATTGTGATGTGAGTTTGAGGCTGAGCTCAGGGCCAGCCTGAACCACAAAGCGAGACCCTGTCTCCAAAAACCTAAAAAAAAAAAAAAAAAATTCGTTTCACAGGCAAGGTGAGGGCTACAGACAACGAAAAAGACAAGTAAATAAAGCAGTGCCTTTGGTGATGGTTACTTTAAGTGATCAGGAAGGAGAAAAATAACAGGGTAAAAGAATGAGAGGAAAGGTCCAGGCTGGGGTTTATTTATCCACATTGGACAGTAAAGTTGTTCTGCAAATCCCCAGTGAACTAGGGCTGGGTCCAGGATGCTCCAGGTTGGAAATTTCCAATGAAGAATCCTTTTGGAACCATGATAAGTACACACCCCAAACTGAGATTGGTTTCCAAGTCTTCTGTTCCCAATTACAGATGCTATAAACACCTAGCACCCCCCCCCCATAATGTTCCCTGGCCCAGTTTCTTAGGAAATCAAATAACCTTGCTTGAGATCAGAATCTACCCTGCTAACTGTGTCTCCGGAGAGGCAGGCAGCAGACACTGTGCCCGAGTATCCCAGGACACATTTCCTGAAGCAGACGGCCAGAAAAGACAACAAACATGATGATGAGCTTCAAACTAAGGGAATACTCTTTGTACAGTCAGTCTCATTTAAGGGAACTTTCCAGAAGTTCCCCCTAAAAGATCCTTCTTCTGAATTCTTTCAAGATCTTTTTGCTTTATTGGCACCATCCCTATCTGTGTTGTTGTTGGGAAAACTTATTTTGCATTAAAAAAAAATCAAACTTTGCAACAAAATGGAAAGATTTTCATGGAATCTTTTCCCACTTCAGAGCTGGATCTGTGGAGAGCACAGAGTATGCCTGTGTTTCCTGAATTCAAAACTGGGACGTAGGGTCTAAGCAAAGAATTCTGTCATATGTCTCTGGGACAGATGGAAGTAAGTAGAATGTAGTTTGGATGGTGAAATATTGGGATTAGAGGATTATTCCCTGGGTTAAGGGGATACAGAGAGATGCTTGGAGTCAGAATGGTATTTGAAAACTTGAGACATATGTTTGATGACGCACGAACTGGGATTCTAACAGCAATCAGATCTCCTCTTGGGGGCAAAGTGGTAAGCAAACTATTCAGAGACTACTTCTGATTTTGTTAAAAACAAAACCAAAAAAATCCTGGGCCTGTTCACGTGGGTCCTGCAGGTCAAATCCCACAGGTTGGGTCAGATCAAAAGGTGTTCGTGGGCGCCCTTCTAGCTTCATGTTTGATTGATATCTTTCTGCAGGCACATTACTGCTTCCATACTCCTATGTGCACATTAGCCCATCAATAATGGGTTTCTCTTCCCAAATAACTTCTCTGTAAAACATTATTTCTGACAATAACAGAACATCATCTCAATATGTCCATTCACATCCAATTAGTCTCTCAAAATGCCATGTTTGGTGTGTATTTCTCCTCCCTCAAATATTTCTCGCCCCTATCCTATGCATATTTTTTGCAGAAAAGTCTTCTGTGGATGGTTTCCATTCCCCTGCCGCCTTGGGCTCTCCTTTCCTTTGAAAACAAGAAATGCCACCACCAAATGGAACCCGTGGTCTAGCAAGATTCTACCTGATTTAAGGAGGTGGTTGCAATGGGGCTGATGGAGAAGATGGATGCAAAAGCTAACTGATATTCCCCACCATCTCTCACAACATCTCACCCTCCTCTTTTAATGTCTAGGCCACTCCTTGTCCCAGACTGAGCTTGTACTCATGGGGTAAAGGTGACCTGAGGACAAAGGCATAGGAGGCATGTTCAGAGGATGACAAGGCTGAAGGGTAAAGTTGTTGGTTGCAGGTAAGGCTGGAAATTTCAACCGTATCTGTCAAGAATTTTGTTTGTTACAGTGAAGCATTATAATTTTACTCCATGAATTCTGCAACCATTAGAGATCTGCATATAGAGAGGGCCATGCTCACACCTGTTTCTGGCTAACCACTTTTGCTGCAGTGTGGAGTGGATCTTACTAGACAGTGTAGGACATTTAGTGAGTCTCTCTCTTGTACAGAGTATAGAAAGGACAGTTCAACGACTGAACAAGAGCCGCCAACTATGAACCAGATGCCACATCAGTCCTCAGCTCCACCTCAGTCAGAATGGGATGATGAGGAAATTATTCAAACGTGGACCACGTTAGACAACCAATGACACAGATTTAAAAAGTTATCTGATCTCGAGAATCAGACATTATATTCAAATATTCTGTGCACTTCGGTGGATTCCTCACCGAGGTGTTTGCATGGTACGGTCATTCTGGGTGAATCCAGACATGAGGAGGAAGGGTGATCACAGCTTTTCCTGGCCAATATTCAAGAGCCTAGAGAGCTGAAGTGCTGTTTCCTTAGAGCTCACCCAGAGCTCTGCCTCCAGAGAGAAGTCAGAAGAAGGGTTGTGTGAACCCTCCTTGAAGTGGGAAAAGAAACTACTGGAAACACCTTTGACTATCCCCGTGGCTAACCAGATCTCTCAGAGCCAGGCTTGCCATGGACTTACAAAATATCTCATGTCTACTTCAGAAAGCAAGAGGGACAGAATGAAGACTGGGAAGGTGACACGTGTTTGAAACCTGACTTTTAGTTCTGAGGTTACAGACAGATTACATGTGACAACTGGCCTGTCTCTTGCACATTCTATCATATGATCAGACTGTACAGAGGACAGTTCAACAACTGAACTGTCATATGATCATATGATAGAATGAAAGATAATACCTGCAGAGGGGGTGGCTAGGACCTGCAGGACAAGAACTAAAACAGGATCTAAACACATACCTATGTACTTGTTCACTGATGTTGTTGAGCAACTATAAGAGGTCATCTTAGAACCCTGAGCTGAATCAGACACAGGTCCTGCCTGTGGAGATTTGAGAGATACAACACACGTAGGAATAGTCATGAGCTATTAAAGGTTGAGGAATTTCTGCATCCTCCATGTCATGCAGGGATGGATCAACTTTTCTTTAGAAAGTGGATAACTGATAATTAGAAGCACAGTTCTAGTAGATATTCTGCTGTCCCAGTTTGAACTAGAGGAGTAGGGTTTCCCACTGGGTAAAGAGGGTTCAAGAAATACTTAGGACAAATGCAAAATGAATAGCCCTTTGTGACTGATGGGTTGGGAGGGGACAAAGCAGGTCTGAATCCTTCCCTGTCTCCCATTTATCTCAGCACCATCTTGTCTAATACTTGTGTAGTTTTTTACCATAGTGTAAGTCCTCCAAACATTTCCTTCTCATTTACTTTTAAAAGCCACTAGTGAGATATCAATGAAAACTGTAGGAAACTAAGGCATAGGAGGTAGGTTAGGTAAGCTGGCCCGGGCCATGTTGCTGGTAAAGGAGGAGCTTGGATTTGAACCTGGGTCCACAGCCAAAACCCATCCCTTTAACCATTATATAAAGACTAGAGGTCAACAGCTCAGTGGTCCTGTTCAGGCCCTAGCTTTGTTGAAGGACTGGATGGTAGCGGTGACCTAGGTGCAGAGGACAAGTCCGAAGCATTACTATGATGGACAGTTCTGGGGAGTGTTGGACCAGAAGTGCCTCCTGCATTCTCTTCTAGTGTTGAGAAGGACCCACCACACTATGAATCTCTCCCACACTGGCTGTCCTAATATTACATCCATACAGTAAGCATGCAGTTTCCTGTTGCATTAATTTTTTATTTTATAACTTTTGCAAACAGTACAGGGACTTTTTTCTGACCCTCCACACAGCTTCCCCTCATGAAAGTATCCTACTAATCACAGTACATTGCCCAAACCATGCAGACCATTGGCATCAGTATTATGCCATTAACTCAAGAACAACCTTGTGCGGATTTTGCCACTTTTTATGCACATTTGTTTGGGTGGTGAGTTCTATGAAACACCAAAGGCACAGATGTGTTACTTT
>PVIR01027872.1:0-22492 GCA_004026965.1 Petromus typicus
ATTCTTTATATTTTGTTTTCTGAAACAGTTATTATATATTAACAGTCTTACAAAAGAACATGATTTGCCCAAAAAATATAAAAATTAAAATAAGGGCAGGGGATTTAGGTCAGTGGTACAGTGCTTGTCTGGCAAGCATGAGGTCCTGAGTTTGATTACTGGTACCAAAAAATAAGGTAGGGCAGGGTCCCAGGATTTAACTCAAGTGATATCACATTTACCTTGGAAGCACAAGGGCCTGTACTACAAAAAAAAAGGATACATAATGGTGGTGCATGATTATACTACCAGTACTCAGGAGGCTAAGGCAGGAGGATTACCACAAATTTGAGGCTAGTCTGAATTAATAGTGACTTCAAGGCTAGCCTGAGCTATATAACAAGACCATGTCTCAAAACAAAACAACAAAAATTAAAATGAGAAGTTTAAATTTAATTACTAAAACTAATATGCACTTCTAATATATTTTCTACTAAACATAAATTAAAGTTATTTTTCTTGACCTTACAATCTATAAGAAACCATTAAATTAATATTAATGTTGTATTCATCTAGAGGCAAAGATAAGATGAAGCTCCTTTCCACTAAATACTACAGATTTCCCAAATACTACTATTTGGGAAATAGTAAAATTTTAATAGCTTCAAAAAGCAAGTGGAAGGATATTGGCATTTCCAACAATATTACAATTCAGTACTTTTCTGAAAGGTCTAGAAAGCATAAGAATAATAATAACAATAATGATAGATGAATGTGTGAATATTAGAAAAATAGACAAATGTTTAGGCAAAAAAATAGGCAAATAGATCAAATTACTCTTATTTGTGTCTGATGTGAATGGTCCACAAGAAAAACCTAAGTAAATCAGCAAAGAAATACTTGTAAAAGACTAAGTTAGCTGTATTGATTCTCAGAAATTCGTTGCTCCCCCAGATATGTCCTTCTTAATCAGTAGCACAGAGGATGGAGGGGGAAAGTCCTTCCATTTAAAGTAACTATTAGAAGGCAGAGTGTGCAGCTCAGTGGCAGACTGCTTGCCTAGCATGACCGAGGGCCTGCGTTTGATCTACAGTAGCAAGATAAACAAATAGATGAAAAAACTACAGCGATGTTTAAAAAGAAAAATGTCAATACCTCTGTGAAACTAGTGATAAGATCTGGAGAAAGGACATTAACCAACAACACTAAGTAGAAAATCAAAATATTTAATGGTTTTCAGTTTTCTCACAGTGAGTAAATATAAAAAAATCTTTGTGGAATCATGGGAAATATGGATGTAAAATTAACCCAACACGAGATTCAAGAACAAGTTTTAAAACATTTTGAAAAATAGAGCAACACGAGTGAAGTTGTTGAGATATATTCTAGGATGATAGTACTGGATACACCGGAGAAGTGATTTTGTGGTTCAGTGGGATGTAGTGCAAAATACTGAAGATCCTTAGAGTTCAAATATAAATTGACAGTATGGCAGACATATCTCAGATACATTACAAAAGGGTAAACTATAGGAGATAACTGAGTAGGGATGAATGGATTTCTAGTTGTTCTCCTAGCTTGCTCCTAAAAAAGTCCCAGATTGATATGATCTTTAAAAATGATCATATATAATATAGGCACGTGAAAATTTATGTTACATGGATAAAAGAATTTCAGATTTATTTTATATGTGATAACTATAATATAGTATGATCTTGTGTAATTTAATGATATATTGTACACTTGAAAATTCCTGAGAGTAGATTTTTAACAACAAAAAAATACGTCACATGATAGATGTTACTTCTATTTAGGCAGTCTATATGAATGCATACGCAGTGCTATACAGCCTAAATACATACATGTCCATTTAAAAAATGAACACTAGTAATAAACAAAAAGTTAGTGCCCAGTGCTGTTTGAGAGAATAATAGTGGCGACCAGCTTTTCTGTGGGCTCATCTTGTGTGCCACCCTGTAGGTGCTATAACATGCTAACCTACCCTCATAGAGGTCCCCTACAGTACGTTCTATATCCTCACCTCCCAAGCAGTGAGACTGGAGTGTAGAAAGGTTTCTCATTAGTCAAAGTTGAGTAATTAGTAAGTGAAGAAGCTGCAGTTTGAACTGAGGAAGAACTGGATCCTAAGACTATGTTTTCATTCTGACATATTCCGCTCAACACTCAAGAGGTATTAAAATTTTTCTTAAAAAGATATAGATAAATGAATTCACAGCACAAGAAAAGGAAGTAATATAACCAATGAACCCTCTGACAATGTTACCAAAGAGTAAAAGATTAGCCAGGTGTTGTGGTACATACCTGTAACCCTAGCTAGTCAGAAGGTTGAAGCAGGGAGAATAACAACTTTGAGGCAAGTGTGGACAAGTTAGTGAGATCCTGTCTCCAAAAATCTAAAAAGGGCCAGGGATGTAGTTCAGTTCCACCTGAGTTCAATCCTCAGTACATGGGAGTGAAGAAATAGGGAATTAAATGTTTACTTTTTCAAACCACTAGTGATGAAAATGTTGACTGAATTTCCTAGGGAGTTGGGTGTGGGGCTGAAGAAACAAACTCTCATGAGGGAAGATAAGTGTATTTCTACAGGGCAGTTTTGTAAGCAGTTTTGTATTAAAATATTTTAGATGCATCCTTTGACCCAGTAATTGCTGACCTGAGGAAATTAAGCAAGTATACTGAATATGTGTGTGTGTGAATTGTGTGTGTTCATGCCTAACAATAGGTACCAACATGCTAAAGTTGGTTCTCATTTTTGAAAATCTTTACTTTTATGTAAACTTTCTTATATTTCCTGGTCGATTTGAAATTACAGTGTAACCTTACAACTAGAAAAATATAGCTATATTTTGACAGTATTTTAATTAATGTACATCTCTTCTGTAATTGCAAAGAACCAAATGTGTTATTAATGTTCCAAGCTAAAAGGAAAGGTAAGCAGTTCCAGGTGTGATCCAGCAGCTAAACAGCATTGTTGAAGAATTAGGAATTGTCTATTTCTCCAATGCCCCACCATTAAGCTTCTCTATTTTACACTCAAAGCCTCATGATATAAAACGGTTGCCTTAGTTTTTAACCATCACGTTCCTCCAACAGCCACATTAAAGGCAGGAAAAGTAATGGCAAGAGTGAGGAGAACCTCTCTCTCCTTGTGAGTTGCTGTCTCTTCATTTGAAAGGAAATATTACTCAATGTCACGCTGTCTCTAGCAACTTCCCCTGGCCAGCCCTTCCCTCCCTAGCCACATCGACCCTTGTCATCACTGACAAAGAGGCCTGGCAGTCCCACTGTCTCCTTAGAGTGAGAACCTTCCAGCTGGGCCAGGATCCCCCACTGCCTTGGCAAGATTAAGGAAGCCCATGACCTATTCTCACAGAACAAAATCAGAGTTCTATTAGCTGTGTAAAAAGTGTGAAGGCTGCTAAATGTGAAGGCCACAAATAGCTCTCTGCCACAAAACCTTGAAGTCAACGCAGTAAATGAGACACTCAGCAAACCTCTGGAAGAGATTTATTGGATAACTTCACAGGCACCCATTTCATGTTAACTACTTTGTTTTATTATCACCTTTTCATTTGGAAAATACAGAATCAAAGACATAAAGAACTTTTATCACTCACCGCAATTCTCTTAATTAATTAATTAGTGAGGAAAGGGGACCCAGTAAGGTAATAATTCACTCCATATTACTTGGCTGTAATAATGATGATGATGATATAATAAGATCCAGGCCTTGTCTCCTGCCTCCTCCAATACTCAGCCACCATGGTTAGCCTCTAGCATGATCGATTCTGTATAATTAAAAACATAATATTGGATTTATGGTGTTGTCAGGCTATTTTGCTGCTGAACTAAGATTGTTTTATTAATCATTTCCTTGCTTTCTCCCTCTTTTTTCCTCCTTAACCCAAGTGAAAATCATCACATTCTACCTTGATTTAAAAAAACACAAACAAGAGTAAATAAGCCAAAGCAAAAGTCCACAGCACCTTGAAACTTCTGACCCTTCGCACTGGCTGCCCCACTATGAAGACCTCAGTCCCACTTCACTGCTTGAGATGAGCCCCCAGTTTCCAATGCTGAATAGTTAATGATTCAGTAATTTCTTATGCAAAATTTTTAAAACACTAGAATACTGAAAACATTTTTCCATTTCTCTAGGTTCAGATGGAGAGAGAAGTTTAAAGTAGCATTAAGATTTCCTTTCCACTTGATGAGTTCTCCCAGATGCTAACATTTTAAAGTGTTTGTTATATTCTGTGTATGTACTTTTTTCTGGACCTTTTGGGAATACAGACATGACAGCCTTTATTCTAAAATATTATGGTATGTATTTATTAGTACAAAGACATTTTCTCACGTAATGATAAAACTATAAAACTATTTTTAAAGCAACAGCAGTGTTATTATAGAATCTTACTCACATTTTTCTAATTACTTGATCAATGAATGATCTTCAAAACAGGAAAATTTTCTAGTATAGATCTATCTAGTATCTTTTTTTTTTTCCTTTTTTCTTTCTTTCGTTTTTTTTAGACAGGGTCTCACTTTTGTAGTTCAGGCTGGCCCTGAGCTCAGCCTTGAACTCACAGCAATCCTCCTGCCTCTGCCTCCAGAGTGCTGGGATTACAGGAATGAGCCACCACACCCAGCACTGTGGTTTGTGGTACTGATTGCTGGTGGGTGAGTCTCCATGCCCAGCACTGTTGTATGTGGTTACCAGGGATCCAACTCAGGACCTCGCACTTACAAGGCAGGCACTGGAACCACTGAGCTACATGTTCAGCCCTCCAAAATCATATTTTTAATGTTTCTGATTTCCTTGTGTTTAAAGCATTTCTTGGTCCCTCTGTGTTACTTTGAAGAGTGTAGGTTATTTATTTTATAGAATGTCTTCCAAAGTTACTGTATTACTCAAGATTAGATTCAAGTTAATCTGGTAGAAATATCAGAGAGTGATGCCTCACCCTTCGCAGGATATCAGAAAACAAATGAGGCTGATGTTTATTTTTTGCCTTACTGATGACATTAATATTGATCACCTGAGTCAGAATGTGTCTTGCCAGGTTCCTCATGTTATTTTTCTCCTTCGTAGGACATGAGTATCCGACAAGGAAGTACTTTGAGATACCATAAATGTTCTGTTTCTCATCTATCTCATCCACTTTTTCCTAAAATAATTACTATTGATAGTTAACAAATGATTCCCTGACTCCATTACCCCCAGTACATTTATTAGTAGGTATCCTATAAGAAAGAACTTTCCGTTCTGTCCTATTTATTTATTTATCTCTATCCATGTGGGTTTAGAAATTTTTGTTTTATTCTGAAATTATGCTAATGGGCATTATTCTGACACTCACCTTTTCCCAGATTTTGTCACTGTAAAGCCCATCATGACAGCACTGCTGTCAGCACTGCTCTACCCTTTACTGCCTATATGACCTCTGGATAAATTATTTAACCTCTCTAACCTCCAGTCCTTGTGCAATAAGAAAATGATGCAGTGAGTTCAGCACCCACCGCTACCTGAAAATGTCACACCCAAATAGCATGGTCACATGGGATAAATATCTGAGTGCAAGACTCACTCATTACCTGCGTTCAATAGTCTTCATTAATTGTTTTTGTTTATCAAAGACATTTGTATGGAAATGGAACTGGAGGAGATTGGGTGTTCTGCCTGTAAGTGAAAAGGCTCATTTTTCCCTCTCTGTGTGTATACTGACAGACATTTAAAATAGGCCACTGTTATAATACTGCAATCCATTTGCTACATGCCTAGCAACAACTCTGTTGAGTACTTCTGAGAAGTTTTTCTTTTGATTCTTTTCTGTTCTAAACATGTTTATTGCAAATTTACCCTCTCTCTTAGCTTTAAAACATACCTAGATTTTTATAACTGTCAGAATTATAGCTCCAGAAGTATCCTTTGTTTCTCCTGGCCTCTCTGCTTTGAATGTCCTCTTAGCACTTTGCCGTCTGGCACTTAACACAATCTGCAATTAGATAATTATGTGTAATTATGTGCAATCATGTATAATCACCCTCCCACTAGAGGGCAGCAGATCCTGAGGTGCTTGAGATCAGGGATGAGGTCTGTCCCACCATTCAGCCTCCAGAAGAAGCCTGGCAGTAATAGCTGCTTTTGGAAAGAACATTTCTACAGCTGAAAATATTTTAAGGTTGTGACCTGCATACCCATCATATCATGCCTTTCCTCCCCCCCCCCACACACACATTGTCGATGAATTAGAATGACAGATAAAGAAAAGAGATTAAGAAATAATTTTAAATGGTTCCATGTTCATCATGAAAAGTGTCATCTCCCATACATTTTAGGCAATTTCTACCTTGAATGTTTAGTGTGTGGGAATCCCCCAAATATGAAATAACTGCAAAGCCCATTAACCAATGAAAAGCATCAAAATCATGTCAGGAGAGGTACTAGCAAGAAAGATCTACTTGAAGTTGGGTTATTAGAGAAATCATCTCTGGAAAAAGAGATTAGGCAGAGTCTTGATTTTGTTGTGTTTCTTTGCTTAGACAGAGACATTTGTTCCTCATAGTTCAAGAGGCTGAGAAACTCAACCCAGGGTCACAGGTGGATTGATTGTCGATAAGTGCTCTCTTCCTGGCTTAGCAATGGCTTCTTTTGATTGTGTCTTCACACAGCAGAAAGAGGAAGGAGAAAGAAACGGGAGAGAGCGTTGCTGTCTGTTCTTAAAGAGAATAGATTATAGTTGAGATCTAATGAAAAAGATAAAGTCACTGCATGAGGTGTGTGTGTGTGTGTGTGTGTGTGTGTGTGTGTGTGTGTGTGTGTTACATGTGCATAAGACAGAAAAAACAAGAGAACATCCTGGTGTGCACATGTGCAAAAGCTTGTGTGAGAACTCGCCAGTGAAGACAACCCTGGCTGCCAGAGGACAGGCTCTTGAGCCCATACGACTGACTCACAGTATACAAGACGAAGCACAGTGGGAGAAGAGGCAGGATGACCTAAGAGACTACTGAGTTTGTGGGGGGTTTTGTATTTGATGAAATGAGAAATCATTAGTGATTCTAAAGGAATTTGTGTGATTTGAAGTACAGTTAATCCTTCTTAATGGCAGATTCCATATTTGCAAATTCACTTTCTTGCTAAAATGTATCTGTAACCCCTAAATCAATACTTGGGGCACTTTCAGGACACAGAAGAGTGAAAAAAACCAAGTTGCCTCATGCACACATTCTCAGCTGCGGTAGGACAAGGTGACACTGTGTCATCTTACTTAAGCTTTCGTGGCAACTTTTTGTGCCATGGTGTTTTCAAGTTGTGTCTTCTCTGGCTACATTCATTCATGTGAAACCCCCAAGTATAGTGGTGAAGAGTATTCGAGGTTTCTGCAGTCTAGGGAGGATATGACATGCCTTCCAGAGAACATACATGTCTTGATAAGCTTCATGTAGGCATGAATGATAATGCTATTTATCGTGAACTCAGTGTTAATGAACCAGCAATATATATTAAGGAAGGTATCTTTAAATAGAAACAAACATAAAGCAAGGCTATGTATTGATTGGCACTAAAGACTCACAGGAATAGAATCCCAATATTTCCCCTAGGAGAGACAGATAAGTGTAAAGCATTATAATTTGGAGTGGTTTTATAAAGCATGACTACAGAAAACAATGGAAATCGCTTCTCTGATTGAAAGACCATCCTGGCTGTGACATGGAGTGTTTGCAAGAATTAAACCCAGACAAAATATGGAAAGTGATAATGACCTTTAATGGAATGATGGTAGAAACACAAGCAAAAATCAAGAGTCCAGGAGTGGCTAGAGATAGAGACTCATACAGATAGATCCTCTGGGACTCTGTCTGGGCTTGCCAGTTTTCCTGCCTCAGGTCCCAGGAGCTCATTTTCTCCAAGAATTTCACTATACATAATTGGCATATAATGAGATATATTATTATAATTTAAATAATTTTAATTAATTTTTTAAATCATCATAGAATGATATTGACATTGACCATTTAATGTCAATTATTGCCTATGGTTATTATTTTTAGTTGCTATGGGCCTAAGCCCTGTATTCTTTTATCATGTTTAATAGGCTTTAAATAACTAACAAATAATTTTCTCAAGCGATGTGTTTTCCACCAACATAATACTGCTATTAATCTGCCTTTAAAAGCAGAAATATTTTCCTTGAAATCATCTAGCCTCAAAAATAATATTCTCTGGGCCTGAGGTTTAGCTCAGTGGTTCTGGCGCCTGCCTTTTGGGTGCAGGGGCCCAGGTTCGTTCCCTGATAACTTCATACAATGCCAAGCATGGAGACTCACACTTATCAGCAATTAGAACCACATACCACAGTGCCAGGCGTGATAATTCATGCCTGTGATCCCAGTGCTTGGGAGGGTGAGGCAGGAGGATTGCTGTGAGTTCAAGACTGAGCTTGAGGCCCTAGGAGAGACAGATAAATGTAAAGCACTATAATTTGGAGTGGTTTTATAAAGCATGACTACAGAAAACAATGGAATCGCTTCTCTGTGATTAAAAGACCACCCTGGCTGTGACATGGAGTGTTTGCAAGAATTAAACCCAGACGAAATATGGAAGGTGCAAGTGACCTTTAATGGAATGATGGTAGAAACACAAGCAAAAATCAGGGGTGAGACCATGTCTATAATAATAATAATAATAATAATAATAATAACAATAATAATTTTATCATTCCCTGCCAACAAGCTGAAAGGTCCTCTCTTTATCATAGTAAAAAGCTTGATACATATAGAATATGCTAACTGCAATTGTGGTGACATGAACTCTACATCTTTTCTATTTTTAATCAATTTAATTAAGATTTTATTTCTTGATCAGAGGAATTTCTACCCAGAAAGCAAGCATCAAGGAATCTAATCATAAAGATTTTCTTTGAAGTTTGAACAAAATTCAAGAGACTGTGGTTACGATGATTAAACATTGAAGGCAAAACATACCAATTTAGTGGAGAGTCTTTAGAATTACATACACAGCAGATTGATAAATAAACATATAGCATATGATTGCTACCTGCTCAAACCCACATCTGTTTCTTCTCAGCAGTGGCTATCTAATATGCAAATAGTCTGCTCCATGTCTTTGTTCTTGAAAAAGACAAGTCACCCCCAGCCTCAGAGATTTGGAGCCGGAATCTGTAGCCAATGCCAGTCATTTCATCTCTCTTATCAGGGTCTGATGTAGGAAAGTCATGTGACCAACTCAGGCCAAAGACCCATGAGATGTTTTCACTGATGTAGATATGTGTGATAAAGACATATTTCTAGATGTTGCCTTACATGGGTTAGTGGTATTGGAAGATGGGTAAGCCATCTTGCAGCCACTGCATCCCAAATGTGAAAACAGAAGCCATTTCCTTGAGGAAATGCATGATACTGGATATGTGATACACTTTGGAATCTTTCAACTGACTGTTCTTATAGAGAAAATTTTGTTATCTGCAGATTTGAATCTCCTGTGACATCTGGTAGTCAAAATGTCCTAATATGGACCACCTGTTAGGATTTTTTTTGGTCCCTTTGAGATACACATATTTGTGTACTTTGATATTTCTGAAAAATGTATCATTTTGAGTCAGTGAATTAAAGAATTTTTTCTTTGTTAAATGTACTAAACATCACAATACACAAAAACATTTTGTTAAAGGTTTGACTTGCTAAGCTATGGATGAATTGATAGAATGTAGAGCAATCAATATTGACTTGAAACAAAACAAAATAATGTATCATTCATCACATTGGAAGAAAAATGGCAATAGAGTATAAACTCGTCATTGACTCAAGATGAAATAATTGATTATGATGTTTAGATTCTCCTTAAATATATATGTAAATACAGTTAGCATTTTTGCACAGAAAAATTTATACCTGTTATAAAAATACAATCATGTCTATATGAGCTTAATTCAACATAAGCTATTGAATGCCAATTTTGTTACATAGCAGAAATGAGGATAAGAAGTGTCGTTGCGCTAACACATAACACTCTCAGGAACAGAAGACGTGTGGACAAGTGACTGCAATAGCCAACAATCTTTTAATCATGGTATTGCCTTTTAGCCCCTCCCAGAGTGGCAATGAAGTAAAAATGCATACTTTTCAGATGTATTAAGAAGGCTTCAGGAAAAGAAATCCTCCTTAGGGAAAGAATCCTCCTTAGTTCAGAAGGGGTATGTGGGAGACAGTGGACTAAGGATATTTATTCCAAGCCAGAAAGCCTGTCCAAATGCAACCAGAAGCTACAAGAGCCAGAGGGCTTGTCTGGAGATACTGAAATGGATAAAATAATGGGAGATGAAGTTAGCAGATAAACTGAGAATAGTGATACACCCCTCATCACATTCTTCTGGGTGGGTCAGAAAGACGTAACTAGATTCTAGTCTTTGATCCTTGATCCGTAAAGAGTATTGCTTTCTTTCTCACAAACAAGAGTTGTATCATTAACTGTCCTTAACATGCTTCTATTTTTGTTCTTCTGGTATTTCATATGAATTTAATTTTTTTTCTGATTCATGCACATTAATTTTGGCATTTTTATACATGCATTTAACAAGTAAAACAAAAATGAAAACAGTTCACTTATTGCACATACCAACACTGGTGCTAAGAATTTTTTTGTGACAAAGACATGATCATTTTATTTGTGAGAAAATTGAGTGTAAGTACCTTGTCCAAAATCAAACATGTAGTAGGAATTTGACTCCAGATCTGTCTAATCCACAACATAAATTTATATGTGTTATATTATGCTGCTTCTCAATTTCTTTTCCAATCATGGATTTAAGTAGGTGAGACTAGCTCTTTGTTTTGCTATTTTGGAAAAATAATTTGGAAACATTTTTTTTCTCTTTCTGTTAGTTAATTTGTTCTTTTTTGAAGTTTTATTTGCTTCAGAGTGCTATTTGCATTGCTATATGAAGAATATCTATGAGAACCGTGTAGCATTTATTACTAGGAAATAGCAAATTTCCTATTTTATCTGAGAGTTAGTACTGAGTAGCTGTCTAAAGTTTGGTCAATCTCAACTGATCAACTGGCTAGTGATTTTCTATCAGCTTAAAATATTAATTATTCCCTTGAGCCAAATTTTTTTCTGTAAAGAAAAGAAGACTAGGCCTAATTGGAGAGTAAATTTAATGCATGCCTCAAGAATAATATAGATTATTTTATTTTCTACAAATAATTTGTCACAGATATACCTTAAGCTTCAGAAAAATTCTGGAGTTCTACAGCCTAAAGATCAAGTAAAATAGAAAATTATGAACCCTTCCACCTTTTTCTTTCAAATAATTTAAAATCCAAGTCTTGCACTCTTCTGACTTTTTAAAGGCCACAAAATACCATTGAAATAAAAATAGATGGCTAATCTTTGAGACAGTTGTGACCTGGATATACTTATTCTGACCTTTTGCAACTTCAATCCACTTGTAATCTACATATTCTTTATTTGAAATGCTTTTAAATGCTATGTAATAAGCAAAACATTTGTCTTTACCAAGCATCTGTATTTAATGGACTAGTGAAAGATATAACTGTGCTCCTATACCATGATTATTTGATCAGTAAAATAAAAATTCAAAAAGTCTAAATACCAAAGGGAGAAATCTGGTATTAAACATAAAATCGCAGCAACCCACACACTCATTTGTGCTTTCACATCTAGATGAAAAAATTCACTAATTACCAACTATTTTCCATGTCAGAGGAGTGTAGTGTTGTAATTAGCTATAGTTTCTCTGCAATTTTCAGTAATTACATTTTTTTAATCTCTGGAAACTGCCTTTTACTTACTTCTCTCGTTTAATTTCTATAGTGATTGTCCACTGAATTTGACAATACTTCTGGGTGTGGCATATTAAGGAGAGCTGTAGAAATCAATGCATACAGCGATCTTTTTGATGTTTATTTTCTGCTTGAAGCCAAGTCATATAAATTAGAAACCATTCTGGATGACAGAAAAAAATAATATCTAGGCTTCTTCCTATAAATGGGTGATTTTTTTTCACATCAGAAATTTCAAAATCCAAACCCTAGCAATATTTGCTGAAAACTCCAAAACAATTTCATTTTGAAGTAGAACAATTTTCAGCTCAACTGAAACTACAATAAGGGGGTTAGAAAAAAGAAAAGAAGATTTGAAAAGGACCTTCAAGTTGGCCATGAGCAGAATAAAAAGTATCTTAGTCAGCACTGTAATCTTATTTTATTGTTGTTAAAGTGACAGCATGCCCTAACTGTATCAGGATTTTTAGAATTTTATTAGTAAATTTATAAATAATACATTTGTAATGATAGTTCTCATTTGAAGCTAAGCCCATATAGATACTCTTCATCATTTTCCATCTAGTACATGTGTTCCATCCATCCTACAGTAAGAACCTCTGGACTCATCGGCATCAGTATCCATATTCATTGGCCCCCATTCTGCAATACACCTCTTTAGTAAAAGTCAAAATTTCTTTATAGTTTGATGGCAGGAATGTAGGTTTTTCGATGATATATTTTGAGGCTGAAATGTTACCAAAACTGCATCTTCACCTGCAGTCTTGCTTCATTCTCTTAATCAGTGACCAAAAAAACAGGTAAATGTGAAATAAAAGTTTCCCTTCTCAGTAATTTTGACTTGTCTTCTTTGTGATGATATCAAGTTAGGGCAGGGGAATGGGGAAAAAATGAGAATAAAGACACCTCACATACAAGTACAAATTCTCAATGATGAATGTGATCATACTGTGTATCTAAAATGTACCTATAAACTCAATAAAGGAAAAAATATCAATTTAGTGAAGAAACTAAATAATTAAAACATTGTAAAATGGTTATTTATACCTATACCTGCTTACATAGAGTATTACTCACAGCAAATAAAATTTTGCACAGTGGAAGATCTGAAATCTACAAAATACTTCATGTCACAGACCTTACTCCTAACGTATCTATAATAAGTAAAATATAGATCTTTACTGTTTATAGTTACTCCAATGAGGATGAAGTCATGGTAACTTGCCACTAAAATTATACAGACTTCACATAAGTTTTCCCTGTCCTTCATTTTTGGTTACCCCTTTATAGTCAGTCCTCTCCCCTGTTCTACATTGGGTTCAATCAACCAGTAACTGATATCTGTACTTATCATCTTACCCTCTGTAGAGTGACATCTAGTTGGAATCAGAACAGTCTGCAGCCTTTTGATCCGACTTCTTTGTAGCAAAAAGCATTTGAAATTTATACATGTCCCAGCCTGTGTCACTGCATTCCTCTTTATTGCTGGTTAGTGTATTACCGCATGAATGTACCACGATCTGTGTCTCTCTTCACCCCATGACAGCGTGCAGATTTTTCACATCTTTGGAAGCTATGAATAAAAGTACGTGGGTACAGTTATCATGTGGACTTGTGTCTTCATAGGCCTTGGATAAATACCTAGGAATGAAATGGTTAGGTTATATCATAGATATATTTTTAACTTTTTATATAAGCTATGAAACTATTTTCCAACATGGGAGTATCATTTTTGTTTGTTTGTTTGTTTGTTTTGGTTTTTTTGAGACAGGGTCTCGCTTTGTGGTTCAGGCTGGCCCTGAGCTCAGCCTCAAACTCACATCACAGCAATCCTCCTGCCTCTGTCTCCTGACTGCTGGGATTACAGGTGTGAGCCACCACACCTGGCACTGTGGTATGTGGTACTGGTTGCTGCTGGATGTGAGTCTTCACGCCCAGTATGGTATGTGGTTACCGGGGATCAAACCCGGGTCCTAGCGCTTGCAAGACAGGCGCCGAAACCACTGAGGTAACTCCCCGGCCCATGGGAGTATCACTTTTTATTCATACAAGTGATACAAGGAAGTCCATTTTGCTGTACCGTATTAGTATTTGTAAATGTCCTATTTTAAATCTGAGAGATTCTAATAGGTGTGAGGGGTGGCAATTCATTATGCTCTGAGTGTGAATTGATCTCACGAGTGATAATTCCGAATGATTTTATGTAGTTATTTTCCATTTGTAACTGTTCTTTCATGAGGTGTCTAGGTTTGATTTTGACTACTTTTAAAAATTGAAATGATTGTTTTCTTATTATTGAGATGTGAGAGTTGTTCATACATTCTGGTGAGCGGTCCTTTTATTATACATGTGTTTTGCACATATTTCTTCCCATCTGAAGCATTGTGTTTTGTGTTTCTGACCTCAAATTATTTTTCTATCTTGATATCCTACTGTGAATTGGAAGGACTAAGCTAAAACTACTTTGGCAGAGTTTCTGTGTCAATATACATAACGATTTCTCTTTAACTCCATTTGGGTTTGTGGAAGGAAACTTTTAGGGGACAGAGTTGAGACAGTTGGCACAACAAGTTGTCGCCTGATTTGAGAACCTGGCTTGTAGTACCATTTATTCAAAAACTCTTTTCTCTGACCTCTACCTCAAACATAGGTGGCTATGTGGCTGGTCTTTGAAGATACAAACTTTGATGATGTCACATTTGGCCTCTCTGATTCATCTTGACTTACACTACCAATAGAGTGTATTTGGAACAGGACAAGTAAAAGACAAACAGGCTGGTTTAGATCCATTGGTCAAGTAAAATTAGTGCTAAGAAGTCTGCAAAATCATCTTATGCCTCTGATTTAATTACTGAACTAGAAAAATGTAACCAAAAAATAAAGGACAGGGAAAATGTCTGTAAAGTTTATATGATTTTGGTGGCAAATTACCATGACTTTATCTTCATTGAAGTAACTATATATATTGTAGTAATATAGGAGTGAAGGCCTATATTTTACTTATTATAGGTATGTTGAAAGGAGTAAAGTCTGTGACATAAGGTATTTTGTAGGTTTCAGGTCTCCCACTGTGCAAAATTTTATTTGTTCTGAGTAAATGGCTGGCATACTGCTAACAGGATAGAAGAAAATACATGAACTAAAAGAATAAAAAGCAAGAAAATTATGCTGAAGGCATTAATAATGAAAGTGCATATCTGTAGTCTTCCATAAATTAGACACAATATTTCAGAGGAATATTCTGTATATATCAGATGAGGGTTGTGGTAAGGACAGGTACAATAGTAATTCTCTAAAGAGGCAAAAACACCCCAGAGATGCCTTCTGAATAACTGTGTTTAACATGGGTGTGACGAATCAACCAGAAGAGAGATTGCATCATCTTGCCAAGCCGGAGAGATACGGAAGTTCAGACAGAGGAGCTTTGGCATCAAGCCTCCAGTGGTGGCAAGTCTAGGACCATCTCAAAGATGGATGAACTACAAATATTTGGTCTGAAGTTAGTAAGCCTCGGAATCATTACAATACATATGCACAGTTTAATTTCAGGGTCTGTCTACAGCAGATAATTTACTCATCACGTAGCAGAGAGTGTCAGTACACACAACTGCTCACATTTCTCAACACGAATTTAAAAATGTATCCTTTCATTTGTTTCATGCATGAATTATATTAACATGAGCCTAAGTTAAAAGATGGAACTCCTCTGGGGAACCCTTTCCTTCTGTCATGTTTTTATTTTCCTCAACTATATAACCTCTGTATCATTTTCCCCTTAGTATTTTACTTTAAATTAACTTAATTTATTTTTAAAGGAAACTTCAAACTAAACAGTCATATCAGGTTATTCTATTAATTTTTATTTCACTAAGAAGCATAAAATAACTCTGAAAATTAAAATTGCCCGTGGACCTAAGATGTCTTCTATGACACACTTTGTAGATACTGTTCTATATCTTGGTGGGTTTGCAGATGCATTGTCTCACTGGAAGCCACTTGACCTTTATTCCTTAATTTCTTTTTACTTAAATTTAGAAATTATCTACTAAGTAATTAAATAACCAAGTTCAATCTCTGGGTCTTTTCTTCATATCTAAAATTAAATATTTCTAAACTCAGTATTATAGTGGTAGACAAAACTATGCATGATACATATAAAGAATAAGGAAAAACACACAAAAATGGCATAGAGAAGTGAGTTATCCTCTCTAATATCCATGTCTTACAAGTAAAATAGATATACAAGCATTAATAACAACTCTAAATGTTTAGAAGGATTAAATCAGATTTAATACATAAACGCAGTTCATTAAATGTCATCATATTTCTGGTTACACAGATAATAATGTAGAGGACCGAGTTAGACTACATACTGATGAATCAAGCAAAAAATTTCTTTAGAAAGTGAATATAATTATTTTTTTAATGTGATGTTCTAGATTATTAAAACATTGACACTCAAATTCAAGATGTTAGGCAAGTTCCAAAGACAATTGAAATTTGACAGTGTCCTACATATAACTAGATATTAGGTTGTATTTGACAATTATTGTTACTTTCATTAGATACAAAAAAAAAATGGTCACGTAGGGCAATGTCCTTGGTTTTAAGTAAAAGATTCTGCAGTAGCTAGGTGGTTTCTCATTGTATCAAACTTTACACTTCTGTTTTTAAAACGTCTTAAGGTATTATTAAAAATATTTAAATGCATTAATAAAGACAAAGGTCCAATAAATATCATAGAGAAAGTGAAGCAAAGAACAAGAATTACTGTATCTCATTGGGCACATTTTCTTCCTTTCCTTCATTCTCCTCTTTCTTTCCTTCCATTCTTTCTTTCTTATTGTGGAAAAATAAACAGGAAGCTCTCAAAGTAAGTTTATTTTTCAGAAAAGTACCATTAGAGGATAAAGGTAAGAATTTTACTTTCCATTTTATTTTTCAGTATTGTTAGATTATTTTCCATGTTACTACTTTCCCCTGCCTGAAGAGATTAGGGAGGAAATAGAGCTTAACTAGGGAGTAATGGGCAACTTTATCAGAAGCTAGAGATTCAGACACTCAAGGTGGTATTAACTTGCCCTCACCCATCTTCCTCCTGCCCGCTCTGAGCGTGGTAGGGTGTGGTAGAGAACTCCCTTCAGGAGCCATGCCAGCCACTTCCTTCTTCACTGTGTTTGAGACAAACTCTGATGAGGTGCTGCTCCTCAGTATGCCTCCAGGACTGTTCCTGACCCCTCTCAATAGTTACTGCTGGGCTCTTCCAATTCGATAGCTATTTTGGCCATCACCTCGTCTGTGGTAACTACTGTCATGATACAATAAAATCCCCAAAGAATTTTCTTTGGTCTACGTATGTGTAGATGATGTATCTTTCCACACATCCACACAAAAAATATTCTGCTTCAATGGTTGATCAAAAGAAATAATTTAGTTGATATCCAAATCATTGAAGAATTAGCTGTCGCCTGCATGTGGTTAACACCTCAGTTCCACAGTCCCTTGATGTCAAACCCCAAAGACCCAGCAGGAGAAATGACATGCCCTATGAAAGTGGATTAAAGAGAACTGCATTTGAGCTTCTCTGAAACTCCAAGAAGAAATCCTCGTTTTAAGGTTAAATGATAAGTTAGAATGCTATCTGTTGGCACTGCAACAGGCAATGGTGTTGTATGAAATGATGTTCCAAACAATACCTCTGCAGATACATTCTTTTGATCTATGCAGTGTGTTAGAAGACGTGCCAAATACTGATAAAATATTTACCTGACTGCAGAAGATTCTTTTTTCCCTTGCAAAACGTTGACCTCACATCCTCCCACTTCAGTGAACGCTGCCTAAAATTGTCACCTCAACCTTTGCCTCAGAGTGAGGATGGGGGCAGAGACATGCACACTGCACCTGACAGTGGTCCTCAGAGCCAGGCCCTGCTGTGAGGTTTTCTTGATTTTTCAACAACTCTCTTTTAAGTACTAAGAATGACAGGTTATCTGTGTTTTTCTCTTCGACTCTCACTGAAAGCCTTTTATTTTTAAACAGCCAGATGCCGGCTGAAATTTTGATAAACTATCAAAAAGTCTGTTTTTCTTTTTCTTTTCAGGAAGTTTGATTCCCATGCCCAGAATCAACTCCTTTTACTATTTTAGCTGATGCTGTACAGATTACCAATCATGCTGTGGTAGCCAGAGACAGTCTAGAGATGTCTTCTTTCACATAGGAGAGTATCGTCAAAAAAATTGAGTTAGATTCCAGCATTAAGAAGTGAGACAGATTTCACATAAGAACTTTTGGCTCCGGCTTTTCTCCAGTATGCCCTAATCTTCTCATTCCAAAGCTTTGTATTGTTCATTTCTCTCATTTCTATTGTGATCTGGACTTTGGAACTTTGGACCTCCAATTTAGACTGACAGAGGGACAAATTACTGGCACATTTCATTGGACTCTGCATGTGGAGCTCAGCAATGCTCAGAGTATTGTTAAACACTGATACTTGACCCTTATTTGTATTAAACTCTAAATAATGACATCTCCAAATGAATATCGCTCTATAGCTTTTGCCTAGTCCTAGGCCTAATAAGCACTAATTCATAAATTTAGGTAACAACTGTAACAGGGAGATTAAAAATACAAAATGTACCCACAGAGTGTGCATCATTCAAGAGGAAAAACAGATCCCATAAAACTATCATAAAGTATGCATCATTTATTAAATATCCTAACTTCTAGGCCGAGTAAATTTGTATGTGTCTCTATACATCATCTCTTGCTGCTTTTCCTTCAAACCTCTCCACAGAGTCTAGGTTCCATACTGGTCCAAGAACGAGTATAATGAGGATTAAATGGGACTGTCCATGTAAGTCCTCAAAATATGGATTTGGTATGTGATAAGTTAGCTATCATGATTCTTACATTAATGCTGTGACTTTTCACTATGCCTCAGTGTTTGATACTGTTGAACATTCTTTCTCTTTTGAAACACTGTCTTTTGAAGTCCCTTTCCTATTGCTACGCTCTCCTGGTTTCCCAGTAATGTTACTGGTCTTGGTTTTATTTACTGGCTCCTTCTCTTGTTGGACCTCTAAAAGCTGCCCTGTTGTAAGCCCTGGTACTGGGCCTCTTGGTTTCTCCTGTATGTGCTCTCTCGCTGAGTAGTCTTATCTGGCCGTGTCTTTAGATGCAGTCTATGCTCTTATGACCATCAAAACTTTATTTGCACTCTTGCTTTTCTCCTCAGTTCCCAGCTGACATAACCAAGTGCCTTCCTAAAACACCTATTAGACTTTTCAGAAGTGAATTCCTGATACCCTTCGTACATACATTTTTTTTTCCATTTTGCCTCATTTTCCCAAAGACCGTTTTCCCATAAACTAGCCGAATGATTCATTTTTTTAAGTTTCAAAGCACTCCGTACATCTCTACTGGGTGACTGATTGCTATGAATGCCATGTAGCTTGCTGACATCTCTGCTGGTGTGTGATGGCTACTTACTATAACTGCAGACGTGGGGAACAGAGTTCAACAGCATTCATTGTTTTGAACCACTGTCTGGGTTTGTCACTTGCTGCTGAAAGTCTGGAATAAGAAAAGATGATGGTCACCAAAAATTTTCACCCTGTGCCTCCTGCCAAAGACTTAATTTTGTGCTAAGAGCTACTGAACCAAACCACATTTGGTTTTTATTCAAAGGCCATGAAGATAAGTACTGTACAGAGTGAATGCTTCCAAATACAAAGCACTTGCTTAGTCAGTGTTTATGAGACCAGTTAGTTAATTTAATTTTACTTTTCTGATTAGTTTTTGGATTAGTGCTGCATAAATATGTTCCATTTGAAAATAAATATTCTACCAGTGATTCTGACACTTGTTCTGTCTGAAATCTCAATGGAAACTATTCAAACGTCACCCCATTAGGAAAACCATATCTTTTGAGTAGATCCCTCAAAACACTCATATATTCAGTCAGTCCTCATTCAGGAGACAAGAGGGCCAAATACAACCCAAAACCTGCTTCAGTTTTCTTCTAAGATATTATATAATTATTTGCTGAATTGTTTGTCATACCAATTGTTAGAAAAATCAACACAAATATATCTCTAAAAGTAAGACCTGGAATTGTAAATGACTAGATGAAAGCAGAGGAAATGCTTCAAGACATTAGTTTAGGCCACAGTTTTTCAGATATGAAACCAAAAGCACAGGAGGCAAAAGAAAATACCAGAAATATGGAATATTGTCAGGGACATTTCTAAGTGGTGCATAAGGCATACTGTGATGCCATGAAAATCTACGACTCCTCTGTCTACAACACGAACATTGCTGGTCACGCAGGTGTAAGATGCGTGACTTGGATCTCAGGACTCTTTTCATGAGAAGTGTAAGAAACTAAAGCAATCTGTGAAGCTTTGGAGTGATTATTTTGAAACTTGAATGGTGGATGCTGATCCAGGCCACTGTGAACATAAAAAGAGAAAGGAAGAAATAGCCAAGGAGGCCAAATTACTTAAGACCCACACAATACTTAATGTATCCCATGTACCTGATCCCTGTGGATGTTACAGATTCTTCCAGTTTTCCCTCTCATGAGGTTTATTTGCAGTGAACCATGTAAATTTACAAATGTAGATGGTAGGTGTAGACTGGCAGTGTGATTTAGTAGGTCTGAGAACCTCAGGTACCATATGCAGTCTGGCATGTTGGGGGAAGAGTGGTCGATCCAGGCAACCTGAGGTTATATTTTTGGGGGGCAAAGTGAACTAGAGGCCTGAAGCAATAGCTTGAATTGCCTTGTCACTGCCTCCATCTCTCTTCGATGGATAGGCACAATATTGGTAAATTGAATGGAATCAGAAATTTTTTAAAAAACCCAAGTAAAATACAATGGAAAATCAAATAGTAATGTAAGACAGAAGTAACAAACAACCCTGAATGACCATTGCATACAATATTGAGAATATCTGGAATTTATGACAATAATTAATTTTTCTATTACATTAAATTTTTAGACACTAAAAGTCATTGGTATGCCAATTTTGGGGTTCAAAGGCAGAGTGGCTTCTACAACTGAACACGTATGAGAAACTACAATTGAGATGCCACAGATGAGAGAGGAATTACTGGTAGGACAAAAAACAAAGAAAACAAACAAAAATCCATATCACCCGGTTAAAATGGAAAAAGGACAGCATCCTATAATCCTTGAAATGAGTGTCACCATTGATTTGACTTACATCCTTTTCCAATAAAATGCCCTGAAAATTCAGTGCCTTCAAACATTAAAAGAAATATCTTTCAACCTCACCTATTGAACTGATCTCAACAACATTTTACCAGCTTTTATTCTGACTAATACATTCCTAATAGATTTTCTTTTGCATTTCCAAAGAGAAGCCTTCTTTCCACAGCTTGTGATATTGAGTTTGTTATCTCAGCTTCGGTTCCATTCAGAGTCAGAAACATGTTGACTCAAAGTGCTTAATTGTCACTGAATATTTACTAGTCCAAGTGCAAAACATCTCTTTCCAATTACCTTTTGGTATGTTTCTCATTTATTCTGTGCACAGTACCACAAAAAATCCTGGGCCAAGGCTTTCTTTATCTCCTCTTATAATCCGCTCCTCTTGTTATCTTTAAGCAAAACTATGGAGGCAGGCAAGGCTTAAGGAGCTGACTTTTGGATTGCAACCCACCATCCTTTGCTGTCCAGGAATTAACATTTATCAAATGGACCACCATACACTCACCCCCCTGATTTATTCATCGTATTCATCCAGATCTTCTCTAGCAATAATAAGAAAGAAAGGATAAAAGAAAAAGAATTACTATAAAGAAAAATAACCTTGAAAATTCTTGACAATATTACATTCTTCTCTAGAAAGTCACTAATGGCTTTTCTGGCACAGCAGTCCAATGTTGATAAGATGTAATATTTATTAAATTCTGAACTCAGAAGGGGAACCTCTGGACATTATCAGAAATAAAATGCACTGGTACACTGAGGAATAAATTTTTAACACATCTCTTGTGCTTTGGTTGTTTTAAAAGCAGCACTATTTTCTACTCAGTGCCAATAAAAATTTATAATTGGGGTGCAAATGGGGGATAGGTAACTGTGACAAACATCTACGTGAGTTAATCATAGAAAATGGCTCCCAAAAACCACAAATAAAAGTGTGTCAGTAGCTTACAGGTAGTTTGGATCTATCTGACACACTTTCTCAGTGAAACATTTTCTGTCCCTTCTCTGAAATCATAGACTGTTAAATTGGAAGGAAGCTTAGAGAATATGTCTTTTCACTCTTTCACAGAAAAGCATCTGAGACTTGGTAAAAAGAAATGGCTTGGTACAAACAGTGAATTAAATTTCCTGTTGATAAATTGAGAGAGGCAATGAAACCTCCATAAGGATCGCCAAGGACCTAGCATAGATCTGAGAGTGGCTCTCATGGAGCCAAGCAAGTTCGGCAAAGAAATAGAAGGCTTCCTTGTTTTAGCTTTTGGTGGTTAATGGGTAGGACTTGCACTTTCTGCCAAACTGGCTTCAGTCTCAGTTGTCTTGATTAGCAGGGAGCTCTTGCCTCAGGTCTCACCGGGTGATCCTGGCCCTTGCTCTTGCCTCCTTCTTCCCTCTGCCCACCCAACAGTCTCCATTTCTAACCCAACAATA
>PVIR01027873.1:0-22779 GCA_004026965.1 Petromus typicus
AAGCATATTAACTGTTGTTACCTGTTAGTTTTATTTGGGTTATAATCATAAGATTCTTTAATTGCATTCATCATTCTCTTTGAATTGATCCTCCAAAGTTTAAGAGAGTGATCCATACCACAGGACATTATTTTTTCACCCAAAAGATCATAATCCTGCACATAAAACAGAAAAGTTAAAGTATATAAATTGCAGTCTCAAATTACAAAATTTACTGGATATAAAATAAAATGAAAATTGTATTATGCAATACTAACTACATTTGGGGTTTCAGATACACAGGCTATGACTCAACAGTTCACTAATTTGAAGATTTTAAGTTTTAATGGTGTTCTCACCACCAAGTATACAAAATTAGGGAAGGCTTTCTTGCCTTCCTGTAAATAACTTGAATTTAGTCTTATATGCTCAATTATATTTAAATAATTACTTTGCTTAATTTTTAAAAGTAATTCATGTAATAAGTTAACTACTAACACTAAAAGCTGAAGTTATACTTACGTGTCCAGTACCAATCAAGAAATAAAACTGACATCTCTATCTGAAACTACATGTCCTTACGTAGCTCATATTTTACTTTATATTAAACATGTAATTGAAGACATTTGAATTATATTGGCCTTTGAGTTATTTTATAAATGAGTTAAAAAATGGATTTTAATACATTTATTTGCTTTCACTGAATTTTAAGAGGCACTTAACAGATAATCTGTTATAAAACCTTATTTCATAGACAGACACCAAGGCTCCGTAATACTACCTAACTTTAGCAGAAGATACACAATGGATTAATGAAAATCTTATACATCAATCCTACTAGCAGTGAAATCCTGTATTAATGCGTATATGTGTATATTCTGTCTCTTATTTTCACTTTGGAGAGTATTTTCCTTATTAACCTAGATACTTTGCATTACTCTAATTCTTGAAGTTTTACAAGTGATTTAGGCCTGAGATTTACTGATCCACAAATTTAGTAGCTGCTATTTCTATTTTGTCAACAGCAATAAGACATCTTTAGTCAGTGACTCTAATTTACAACTCTTAGTAAAGGACAGTACACTTAGCTTTCATGCACATGATTTCAGATGCAGAACACTACAGCTACTATAAAAAATTTAAATTGATGGCTATCTTAGCATGCTATGATTCTCAAAAGGCATATAAATTTCAACTACAGCAATACTTTATTACCTTCAATTAAAACTCTATGGTTTTAAAATGTCTCATAGATATTGGGAAATGGGAAGAAAAAGTTCAAGTGAGAAAGAGAACGAGCAAGGGAGTAGAGAAAAGGAAAGAAGGGACAAGACAAAAAGAGAATAAAAGAAAACAATGCAAACAAGGCCTTTATAAATAAGGAGGGGAAGAGGGACTGAAGGGAATGGAAAAAAGAACTAGCAAGATGTATCATGTACAGACTCAAATCCTCTATGATAAAATGTTATCACTGTGTACATCTAAAATGTGCCAATAAAAAAGCAGATTAAAAAAAAAAGGCTTTAGTTTTAAAATACGATGCCCCTCTAGATAGTTTAACAGAAAAGAAGCAAAGGATGTACTGTATATAATTACTAAAATCAATAGGACATAAAGATAAAATACTGTAAAAAGAAAGCTAAAATTAGACTGAAAATATAGATAAATGAGTTTTAATATTTCAATATAAAGATAGCATTTGCTTATCTTTCAAAACAATCAATTATTGGGCCTTAGACAATAGCATTCCAAAGACTTGAAAAGATTATATAAAACTCAGTGTAAGCATAATAAAATATATCCTACAAATGGGTAATTTACAGTAACTTCAAGAAAAAAATGAAAATGTTCCTTAATGGCTAATTAGTATAATTTTCTTCCCTTAGTAACTGACAGGAAAAAAACTGGTGATTTTAGCTTAAAAGAAAAAGAGTAAGTTCACAGTATTCTGTGAGAATCCAGGTACTGGGATACATAAAATACAGGTAATTTTCTTTTCCTTTTTGAGACAAGCTCTTGTTATATAGTTCAGGATGGCCTTGAACTCATTATACATCCCAAGGTGGCCTCAAACTCACAGAAATCCTCCTGCCTCAGCCTCCTGAGTACTAGCATTATAGGCTTGTGCCATCATAGTGGCTCTAGGTAATCCTTAAAGAACAAAAAAATCTTTAACTGCTTCATTCCTTCACCTGTAAGATCTTGTGTGTCAAACACAAATGAAATGATTGCCTGGTAGCCTGTGTAAAACAAACATGTTTTCTATTCAGGAAAGAGTAGAAATTTTCATATATACATAAACCTGAAGGTCACTGTCCTGTAACTTACAGCACTTAGAACTTCATCTCTGTGCCCTTCTACACCTCCAAATATTGCCACCAGTGTGTCCGTTTGGATATTCCATAATCGTAAGGCATGATCTAGCATAAACATACAAAAAAATTCATATGAACTTTTAACATTCAGTTTTCTGTAAACCTTCAGTACCTCCTTAAATAACAATGAAAGTTTATAGACTTATGCACAGTAAAGACAAAAAATGAAATCAATATTTGATAGGCACTAAAAATGTTTGTACTATATGTAAAGCAAAGTATTTATGTGACTTAAAAAAAAATTTTTTGAGACAAAGTGTCACAGTTTAGGCTGACCTTGAATATATGGTGATCCTCCTGCCTTAGCGTCCCAAAAGCTAGGATAATAGGCATGTACCACCATGCCCAGCTTGATCTTAAAATATTTTAAGCCTCTTTACTTCAACTAATTTTAAATAATATCCTAATTAATACTCATTTTAGCAGCACATATAATAAAAACCTAAACTCATAAGACACTTCTGAAATACGAAAATTATTTACAGATTTGGCATAATTTTATATTATGCCAAGGAACAAGACACTAGTTTTTCTCTTCACTACACTTACATTAACAAATGGAAGAGAACTACGTAGATTTGTAAGATTCTTGTAAAAAGGCAAGCATATAATCAAAAATTACCTATACTGTTAAACAATTCTTTAGTATAATAGTCCTCCTTTGTTGGAATATAGCTCACTGGTACAACACAAACGTGTGTGTTTGTGAGTGTGTAGCTCTAACGTGAACTATCTTTTTTTCTTTTGAGGAGTTCGTGGACATTGAACCTAAGGCCTAGGGAATTCAAAGCAACCAGGCATCCACTTTACCACTGCCAATGAGCTATAACCCTAGCCCCAGTCTTTTCTATCAAACGTTTATAAACAGTGTACAGGAAGTATCATGTAGAAACTGAAATACAACAATGTCCATAGTGTTAATGAATCTTAACATTATATAAATAATACCAAGAGACAAAGTATATATATTACATGGACAGTGAAAATTAACACTGTTGTAAAAAATGATTTCTTGGTTTCAAACATGTATAAGTTTTGGTGTATACATTTTTTTGGGGGGTGGGTAAATACCACACACTCAGACACAGACACAGGAAACTACTACACACACACACACACACACACAGACAGATAAATACCATATACACACACACACTGCCCTCTAAGGTAACTCCATGGTCAGCATTTTGAGGTTGTGCCAGACTTTTTCAAAGTAACATTTTACATCCCACCAACAATGCTTGCAGAAGTTCCCATTTCTCCTCATCTCAATTAATACTGCTGTCTGCCTTTTTTATAGCAATTCTCAGTGTGAGGTGGTATCTCATGGTTGTGATTTAAATCACAATGAAGATTGTGAACATCTTTCAGTATACTTAATGCTATATGGATGTTACTCAGATATGAGTGTCAGAATTTTTGCCCACTTTTCAAGTGGTTCTCTTTTTACTGTTGAGGTCTTAAATTCTTGGTATCAGTTACGATTTATAAATATATTTTCCTATCCATGCATCATCACTGCAGTTGGAATCCAAAATACCCCCAAAGATTCAGGTGTTGAGGCTTGGTCCGCAGTTCAACAATGATCAAAGACAAGGCTTTGGGAAAATGGCTGGACCAAGGAGGCTCTGACCCCATAACAGGTAAATCTACTCACTGAGGAATTCGTGATTTGATGGGTTACTGGGTGGTAACAGAAACTTAGGTGGCACCTAGTGTAAAACAGTGAGTCTTTGGCAGCATAACCCTGAGGAGTGTAGTAGCCCTTGTTTTCATTCTCTATGCTCCCTTTTTGCTATGAGGCGGGCAAACCTGCAGAGCCACAAGTTTTTACTATGACTTTCTGTCTCACCTCATCCCAAAGCAATGGAGCCAGCTGATCATGGACTAAAACCTCTAAACCCAGTGGCCAAAATAGATCTCCTTTAGTTTATTTTCTCCAATATCTTGTCACAGTGATGAAAAGCTAATATACTTGTCTTTTTTCCTTCTTGAAGGTATCATTTACAGCAAAATTCCTATTCATCTTGAGAGCTATTTGATTTTTTAAATCCCAGTTAACACAATAATGGAAGAACAGGATTAAAGTTATGATTTTAAAACAAGTAAGATACTGTGGCCTACTCACTTATGCAAGAATATCTAAGCCCAATAACTATTATAAAGAGACAAAGAAAAGTAATCAGCTGTTTCTAGTGGTGGTAATTTTCAAATGTATGCCTTGGTAGTTACCAAAAAAATGACAATGAAACATTTTCATACAGTAGGATTTCTTGTTTCTGGTGGTGAGAAGGCAAGACTCTGCATATATTACCCAACTGTTCTACTACTGAGCTATGTGCAATCTAAGAGTCTGAATTTGAAGACATCTTTTAATCTGAGTAGGCTGTAGGAGAGCTTATAAATTTCACAAGAATGAGAAAATAAACTTGACTAGAACAAAGCAGTAGAAAAAGCAATCAAGAATAGAATGCAGCAACAAGAACAAAGTAATTCATTCCAGAAAGTTCAGAAATGACTAACAGGGGCCGGGGATATAGCTCAGTGGTTCCAGCACCTGTCTTGCAAGCGCAAGGACCTGGGTTCGATCCCCGGTAAACACATAACAATACTGGGCATGGAGACTCACGCCCAGCAGCAATCAGTATCACATACCACAGTGCCGGGCATGGTGGCTCACACCTGCAATCCCAGCACTCGGGAGGCAGAGGCAGGAGGATTGCTGTGATGTGAGTTGGAGGCTGAGCTCAGGGCCAGCCTGAACCACAAAGCGAGATACTGTCTCAAAAAAAAGAAATGACTAACAGGCCTGTCTAAAGACATAAAAAACTAATAATGGCAATGCAATGCTTTCTCTATGGGAAATATTTCAAAGAGTTTATGCTGGAAAACTGCATTTTAAATAATTCTACAGGAAATTTTTATAAAACAAAAGCTTTGTTAAAAGCAATAACGATTCTCACATGTAGTATTTTTACAAAGTATGACTGACAAGATTTATGGTAACTAGTAAAATGGTTTGTAAAATTATCTTTAAAACTTTTTATCAATATGGTAAATGAGAAAAGTAACATATGCTTTGTTCTTGATACCAATTATTTTACTAATGTCTGATGTCAACTGGCATATGTACATGGTTCTTTTCTTTAACTGTTGGTTTGAGATACAATTTTGTATTAAAATATACTATTATGACTTTTAAAAAATTTTTTGACTTTTTTCCCTTTTAGAACACTATTTGATTTTTTAAAAGAATTATACTCATCCCAAAGTAGGACTAAAGAACCATCTGCTTCTCTTACCTTTACTTACTGACAGGAGAAGATTAGGATCTCTAGGGTGGAATTTCAATTCATTGATAGCATTTCCATGGCCAACATAGTGCTACAATAAATTGAAATAGTTCAAGTTTTATATCTCAATATCAATAAATTGTCTTTCACAAATATTAAGAGAATGGGAAAATAGTTTCACTTAAAAGTAGTGCTTTTCAAGCTTAATTGCATGTTAAAATTACCCAAAAAACTTTTTTAAAAAAGCCTAAGCTCCACTTATAATCTGACTGGATTGGAGTAGCAGACTCAAGAATAGCATTTAATGCTGGTCATGGTGACTTGTGTTCCATCAATAATCAGTACCAAATACCAGAGCCGGGCATGGTGGCTCATCCCTGTAATCCCAGAAGTTGGGAGGCAGAGGCAGGAATATTGCTGTGAGTTCAAGACTAGCCTGAACTACAAAGTGAGACCCTATCTCAAAAAAAAAAAAAAAAAAAAAAACACATTTAAAAATCTTCAGTGATTCTAATGTCCCCCACGGGTTTAAAAGAGGCAATTAAGGCTGGGCATTTTGGCTCTAGCCTGTAATCCCAGCACTTGGGAGGCAGAGACAGGAGGATCACCATGAGTTCAAGGCTAGCCTGGGCTACATAGTGAATTTAGGACCAGCTTGAACTACAAAATTTTTTTTAAAAATTACAAATATTAATATTTTCCCACCTGTTCCTGATTTGTTACCCAAGTAAAGGCCTCACAAGACCTATCTAAAAAAGCAATACACATGAGACAAATCAAACCAGAAATTGTACAGTCACTGATTCCATTAGTTTTAAATTCAATATGGTTAAGTTCTCACAGGTTAGCATTCAAAAGCAGATCTACAATTTAATAAGAAAACCTACCTTTATACACTGCATTGTTATGGGATTAATTATCCTTATTATGCCTCTAGATCCAGCTACAGCCAGCAAAGGATGACTTGTATTGCTATCATAGGTCCATGCACAAGTATAAAAGTTTTCATCAGCCTAAGAAATGCCACAGTTAAGAAATAATTTTTCAATAGTGTTTACCATTTAGTAGTGCCAAACAGACAGTATGTAAACAAGTAGGTGTGGTTGTTACGATTAAATTTTACTTATAAAACCAGGTAGCCAGTCTTAAGGCTCTAGTTTGTTGATTATCAATTTCAAAATAAAAATAAAAAACAATTCTATTTTCTTTCTTCACCTGTGTGAGATCGTCTGAATATGACAAAAGTCCACTCCTTTCTGTATCATCTAGAAAGCTGAATGTCTTTACCTAGCCTTGTTTGCTAAGTTTTTCAAGTGAATATGAACAAAAACATCTTACTGCCCAGCTTTTGCTATTTTTTTCCTTTTCTTCATAACTCATATTTTACAATTTTCTATTTCCTAAATTGCAGGTTTATTTTTTCCATCAAGGTTTTATCGATCAAATATTGGAATGAAGGCCAGGCACAGCTTCTGATCACCTCAAGTTAATCATTAAAACTACATTATAAAATTCTAGGCAAAGTCAAAGAAACACACATTTGAATTGGTCTCCACTAATATTTTCTAATACTAGATTTCTAATGCTCCTGTTTTCATCCACCTGCACTACCCACTACATTGACCCCAGGAATTTCTAAGGATCAGAAAAACTAGGTATTAGAAATTTTTTGTGTGACAGTGACATTGAAGGAACAGTGTTGGCCATAGTTTAGGAAAAGCATTAACTTTAGGAAATTAATTTAGAAAAGTTTTGGTACATTTCATGAAAGTAAAAGTCTTTGATCGAAGATATTAAAAATCCAGGAAAGGATACATCAGCGTCCACATAAGATTGCAATAACCTGATTTCTCCTTGTGAATGACATTCATATAGGGTGACCTAATAAAAGCAAAAATACAGTGAATTTAATCTCACATATAGAAGCCCACTGATTTTGAAACATTCTAGTCCTAATTACTACCTTAAGTATACAACAGAATCTTAAAGCTCTTTTAAGCTTAAAAATTCCCAGAAGCCATTGTAAAATCTAACATTTTATACAATATCCAGAGTATATTGTCTTCTATTAATGTTTCTATTTCCAATTATTTAAATGTATACTTTATCCATTTAATTGTACCAAGTTTTCAAGGACAGTAAAAAACCCTAAATTATAATTTTTAACAAAAGAATCTAACACCATAAAGAAATGATAGATATTTGAGGAGACAGAAATATTTACAGATATATTCAATGTCATTTTAAATAACAGGGACAATTTTTGTTAGAGGGCTTAGAACATTGTACTAAAGATGTAGGAGGACAAACTGTACCCATTCTACTTCTATCTAGTTCCAAGGTAGTGAAGTACTATAATATTAGGTTTAAAGGTTTAAAAAGTGGATTCAAATTTAATAGGTCACACTGCCAGCTAGAAAAAAATAACCTCCATCTTCTCTTAAGCTACATCACTTTTCCTATATTATCATGTTTAAAAATTTGCAAACCAGGCTATATCCACATAATGTACAGTTTGGCTGAAAAAAAAAGAAAAGCTCTTATCTTATCACTCACCCTGTTGCTTCCTACAGTTGCAAATACTAACGGATCTCCTTCTTTACTGTGCCAGTTGAATTGAACTCCAAACAATGGCTGGTTATGATCTTCCTATAAAAAAATCATGAAATAAAACTGATTATCTTAGAGACCAAAACTTTTAACATAACTGAACTTAACCCATCTTTCTCCAAAATTCAATCTATTATCTTGTGTATCAAACACAAGTTAACTTTTGACAACAAAATTAAAATGTATCTACTAGATCAGATTTCACATATTTAAATACTGTCTGATAAACTTCTGTAACAAAAACATCACAAAACTACTTACATATGAAAACACTTTGACACCACTTTCTATTTTCTTAAACTCTACCATACTCTCAATCATAATAATGGGATTATTTTGGTAGATGTAGTTAGCTACTCGGGTCATGAGGACCCTACAATTTGGTGTCAATTATTTGCGCCTTAAAGAGGCAATAGTTTCTTTGGCATTCACTTGTGGAGGGAACATTCACTTTTAAGTCTAATTTCTTCCTTGTAAAATGAAGCATTAGACTTCAATCAAGTCACAGCTTTCTCTTTCCCCTACAGAAATAACTAATCTTGAATCTGCTTCTTCAGAGAAAAAGAATCTAATAGTTTTATAATGAACAAGAGTAACTGAATAATGGAGACTTTGGAGAGAATGAACTACATCCTCATAGATACACAAGAAGAAAGTAATAAGTTAGATTATTCACTTTGTCTACAGTTATTTTTCAGCTTTAGTACTTTACTGACAACCTCCTGGCATTTAGCACTGATTTTTAGGTTCACTTTAAGGAACTGTTTTCACTCTTCAAGTTGAACAACGTTCATTTTTTTATCACCTGAAAAGCCACAGGTTTCAGCTTTTGAAATACTTAAATGGCAGTTAAAACATCTTCCAGATACAGCACCTAAAACTAATAAATTAGTAAGTAGATATTGAGACATATTTATAAGATTGCTTTACAATGTTGTTTACAGTAAGACTCTTTTTTATAAGAGATGATTTAAAAACCAAGCACTTATTTTGGATTCCCAAACAAGAAAATGCCATTTAGCCACACTTCTGTTTTTTTCTTCTTTCTTTGCAATGTGGAGGACCACCACATACCAGGCAAGTGCTCTAACACTATGTTACATTCCAGACCCAGCCAAAATTTTTAGATTTAACCTAAAAAAGCATAATAGGTATTTAGAAAAGGTTTCAGCTGACTTACATATGAGATGATAAAATACCCTCAAATTTTAAAAAGTAGTAAACTGATATATAAAAGAAAACAACTAACATAAACATCAAGAGTCAGGTGAGGTGGCACATGCTTATAATCTCAGCACCTGAAAAGCTGAGGGAGAAGGATTACTGGGTGTTCAAAATTAGTATGGGCTACATAGTGAGTTCAAATCCAGTCTGAATTACTCTGTCTCAAAAAAAAAAAAAAAAAAATTACTTTAATAAAGTGAAAATGATACAAAGGATACAATTTTTTTTCAGTACTGGGCACCAAACTCTCGACCTTGAGCCTGCAAGGCAGTTGGCAGCACCACTGAGCTAAATCTCTGGGAAGGATGTAATATTTTAAATAACCCTAATTCTCTTTTTCTCAAATAGTGAGTATTGTAAAACATTTTAAATTTCATATCTCTTCTTTAATACAATAATGCATGAAGGTTAAAATTATACAAAGTATAATCTGTTTTAATGTATAGTGATTCCTTAATGAGTCACATTCAACTCTTTTCAATAACTGGTGCTTAAAGTAGCTCATGTTTTTAAATTTCTACAAGATATGCAGAGTAACCTTTCTCAAGTCTTCTACTTGAATCACTCAGCATTACACAGTAAGACAACAAAAAACCCAAAAGAAAAAAATGTGGGACAGGTTATAAGTATAAATTAGGGAGAAAAAAGAAAAACAACAAAGAAAACCCAAACCTTCAGTACTCTAACCTTAAAATATTTAAAGTAAGACAATATCTTGCAAATGTATGCTACTAAGAGGTAATTCTAAAGCCTGACTCTCAGCCCAAAGAACTGGTGGTCTTTCTGTACATACCTTGAGACTGTTTACACACTTAAAAGAATATTTGCACTTCTTTGATTTCCATTTTCCCTTTCCCCAACTCTTCCTTCCAGGTGCATTTGGAGTATTTGTAGGTGTATCAGGGCGTTCAGTATTTGTCCCACTTTCTATACTGACAGCATCATCCTGTAAGCAATAAATCAGAGAAAAACTGCATGAAACAGCAAAATTTAGCAGCAGAGAACTGGCCTGCACTACCTATTTAAATACCCTGGGTCTTTAATCCTAACAGATTTTTTTTTTTGAGACAGGGTCTTGCTTCTGTAGTGCAGGCTGGCCCTGTGCTCACTATGTAGTCCAGGAAAGACTCGAACTCACAGCAATCCACCTGCCTCTACCGCTCAAATGCTGGGATTCCAGGCATGAGCCTCCACACCCAGCACAGTGGAATGTGTTAATGATTGTTGGTGGGCTTCAGTCACCAAGCTCCGCATTATTGTATGTGGTTATCAGGATTGAACCCCGACCTTGTGCTTGCAAGGCATGCGCTGAGCTAAATCCCTGGCCCAATCCTAACAGATTTTTGCAGAAAGTTCCGTGGGTAAGAAAATATTTACACCTGCTTTCTTGTTAGTTAAGAGTTGCAGCGATTCAATTAAAAATCTGTGACCAATAAATCTTACTAATTTATGTATCTTTGTAATTTATTTGACTGCTGCTCAGTTTGTAGGAGGATGGGTGGTCATTTGAGGCAGGAATATTAATTCTATTTTAGATGTAGATTTTTAAAAATCCTGTTACTCAAATTCTGCTTATTTATAACCAATCATTTATTCTTTTTAAGTCCTATAAATTTTTTGCTATTGGTAAATGAAATTTGCCTCAGAGTACTAAAGAAATATTATTCTTACATTAGCAGATACTCTTCATAAAGCAAAATTCTTCTAAATATAGAAATGGCTGCAGGAAACCTTGAAAATTCTTCTAATTTGTTTCTTATCTCCAGTACAAGAAGACATATTAATGGCCTTTTAATCTTAGAAAAGGATTTCATTACTTTAATTAAAGATTCCAATGTCTTCTTTGGAATAAAAAATATATTTATTTACTTATAACCTCAGGGCACTAGTTCTTCAATTCCTTCCAAAGGAAATTTTTTTTCCTCCCTGAAATACCAATTAACATCTGTTAGCAAACAGGGTAGGAAACAGTGCCCTTAGGGTCTGTTCCTAAATTACAGCTTTCCAAAGCTGGTTTTATAATATTACAGAAAGTTAAAAATTAACTGAAGTGTCAAAAGATTTATAAAATAATACTAATTCACTTAAGACCAGTCATCAAACAGTTCTTGGGGGTTTTTAAATTTCAAATGGCTCCAAAATGAAATGTCTTTGTTAAACAGTGAAAAATACCCTATCCTGGAACATACTGATTATCTAATATACAAATCCGAATACAGTAGATTGGTAGAACAAAATAAGTACTCAAGTACTTCAACTGTAATTCAGTAACTGTCATTCATCCTTAGGAAAATGGAAAATTTGACAGTTGCATTCTCAAATTGAAATCAGTTTGTTTCTCTGCATTTTTCCCCATTTTCTGGCTTTATTTACATAGTTGAAATCTAGTATAGAAAACAATTCAAGGTATCAACGAAAATATTGGACATTTATTTGTTATAGTCCTTTTTACTTTCTTTTTTTGTTAGTTTGTTTTTGTTTTTGAGACAGGGTCTCACTTTGTAGTTCAGGCTGGCCCTGAGCTCAGCCTCAAACTCACATCACAGCAATCCTCCTGCCTCCCAAGTGCTGGGTTTACAGGCGTGAGCCTCCACGCCTGGCACTGTGGTATGTGGTAATGATTACTGATCTAGGGACTTCTGTTTGCAAGACAGGCGCTGGAACCACTGAGCTAAATCCTCGGCCCAGCACATAGGATTTTTTAATTACTTGAAAGACTATGCAACTCTCTAAGTTACAGACGAGTGGTAAAACATACAAATTGTTCCCACAAAAGTTCAAAGATATTTCCCCTTCACACAGTGGAAAAGAATTTTTTCTTCATTTGTAATTCATCTTTACATTTTTTTGTTTCATACAGATTTGTACTTTTTAAATTTTTCTGGCTAACTAGTTATACACTAGCTTCTTTACACTGATTAAACACTGAGCAGGCCACATAAAACACTCATAGTAACGGGAAATAGCCTATTAATTTGTGTATCTCTTCCAAGGGCAAATTAGTTGGAATACCATTAAAACACTTTCATTTGTCTTTAAAATAAAGTATTTCCTGAGTGTCTGTATCTAGGATAATTTCTATCCTACCTTCTGCAAGTACAAAATACTGTACAACAGATAAGACGCAACAATCCTCATTTGCCCAACAAAAAATAGATTCAGGAAGTAATTAGTCCCTTAATCTCACCACAGTAACTTAAATCAAAAGATAAACCACCAGACTGAACCTCCTGCTTTTACTAACTACAACTATAAATATTTCTAGAAGCTAACAACTTTACAGTCACATGATCCTTAAAAGTTTGATAATGGCAAATTATACAATAAATTTAAAGTATGTTGTTAAGGGGCTGGGGATTTAACTCAGAGGTTCTGGTGCCTGCCTTGCAAGTGCCAGGTCCAGGTTCAATCCCTGGTAACCACATACAATAAAGCTGGGTGTGGTGACTCACACCAGTAATTCCAGCACCGGGAGGCTGAGGAAGGAGGATTGCTGAGAGTTTGAGGCTGAGATCAGGACCAGCCTGAACTACAAGCGAGACCAGGTTTCAAAAAACTAAACTAAAATAAAATAAAAAATGAAGTCTGTTGTTCAAATCCTTGATTCACTATAAAGTAGTAACTGCTCAGGCTATCCTAGCCAACTCAAAAGCACATTCTTCCCCTATCTGCTTATGTGCTTTTATCATTACTTGGGTATCTTAAGAATAAAACCACTGCCCTTATTTTTCCTAAATTTATTTTTATCTAATTTTCAGTATCTGCATCCATAACCTGTTGACTAGGTCTTAGGTGGAATTCGGAGAGTATGTAAAATCAAATGGGGTGAAAAAAAATTTTCACCTCAATTTTCATCATTTTTAAATGAAATTTAGCATTTCTATTATGTGATGGTGACAGACATGCCAATGTTATGATTATATTTTCTTGGTTTTGTTTTTTTTTTTTGGTCAATGGAAGGCAGGAATATATCATACTTATTGAGTATCTTCTATCAAAAATGCTTGAAACCAGAAGTGCTTCAGATTCTGGAGATTTTTGGATTTTGAACTATTTGTATATATTTTTTAACCACTTAAGCATCCTTAGTCCAAAAAGCTGAAATCTGAAATACTTCAATACTCAAAATATTGAATACTAACATGATAGTTCAAAATCTTCAGATTTTGGATTTTCAAATTAGGAATGGCAACTTTTATTATAGTTGCGGTAGATCTTGAAAAATAAGCCCATCACCACTGTCAAATTTACTCCTAGATCTTATTACTTAACATGCTAAAGAAGCATATATTTTGTACTTTTAAAATCTGGAAGTAATCGCTTCTCGGCCTTTTGGCTAAGATCAAGTGTAAAATCTGGAAGTTTTCTTTTTCACATGCTAGGGACCTCTAACCCGAGGCCTCCCACATGCTACTGGAGATTTCACCACTAAGCTATACCTTTCATCCTAAAAAATATCTTTAAAATATATTTTACAATTTCATCATGGACTTACAACCTCATATCGTGTATTTTGTACGTTTTAAAGTATCCTGAAAAGACTCCCCAGATGTCCTAGGAATACACCAAGATAATAACTTTCACTTTATTTTGGCCCCTGAATTTTTCCTCATTCTAAATAGATTTAACACTTTCAGTATAGTCTGCCTCCCTATTAAGGATGTGGAAGGGCCAGAAGTACTGTGTGATCATAAAATATAAAATAATTTTAAAAGCTGACGCAGGAGGATTGCTGTGAGTTCAAGCTGAGCTCAGGGACAGCCTGAACCACAAAGGGAGATCTTGTTTCAAAAAATAAATAAGTAAATAAATAAAATAAAACAAAACAAAGTAATTTTAATAAATAATTAACATTCGTATAGTAGGGGACAGGTACTCCTCTAACCACTTTGTATTATACCTTACTTCATTTAATACTCACATTCCCTTTAACCCTCACCTAAATATATGTCATCACCACCGTTATCTCAGATCTTCCAAGTTGTTCACCGGTATTTTTAAAACTTCCCAAAGAGAAATGGCCCCCTCCCATTCGTTAATCAAAAGGAATCAAAGGAGGGTTCCCTCTTCAATCCGAAGAGGATCCTCTCAATTCTGCTCCTCCTCAAGAAAAAAGAGCCTCCCTGGCACACCCCATCTCCACGGACAGGACAGGACAGGAGCAGACTCAAACTCCCTTTAATAAAGTCATCCAAACTCTGAAATCCAAGAGCTGTACTTCCCATCCTCGAGACTCTATAGAATCAAGAGTGATACAGCTCCAACCTCCTCGAAGAGTCCATACACAGAAACACACTGTTTCCTATCTTAGAAAAATTTCTAACATGGCTTTTAAACTACTTGAATCTCAGATCCGCAATCTCCCCGAAGTCCCTCAAAGGCCTGTATATTCCCCCAATATGAGCAAAAAGATCTCGGAGCAGAACTCCTAGCCTCCTACAACCTCCTAAACCACTCTCCCGCACCACCTTTCGGCTTGCTTCCAACCCTAGGTCAAAATTTCCCCAGGGACAACTTCACGTTTCTTCCGCACGCCCGCGTTTTCCTCCGCACGGGGTGACATCTCTCCCTCCCCCACTGCCGCCCGCCCGCCCCCGCGTCAACAGTTTTAAAACAACTTCAAACTTCACTCCGGGGTTCCGAAACTACTAGGGCTGTACTCACATTCTCGTCTCCAGAGAGGTCCGGGTTGCTGTTCTCGTCGCTACTCAGCTTCTGCTTCTTGGCGGCAGGCATGTCTGTTCCCGCCGGCGCTGTCGACACTTCCCTCTCGGACATATTCCTCCGCCTCCCTCCAGGTTCCTGCCGCCTCGGGCGGGGCCTCCGCCACACCGCCGTCAAGCAAGCCCGTCCGGAGCTGGCCGCAAAGCCGCCACTGCCGCCGCCACCTCCACCACTTCCCCCACTGTCGCAAATTGCGCCCAGCCGCCGAGGCGGGCGAGCGTGCGACCCCGCCACACTGCTGAAAAAGGGGCGCGCGCGCGCGCGCCCTCCTGCGCAGCTTCCTGGCTCCTTCCCTTTCCCTACAACCGTCTTGCCGTTTTCCCGCCGCCCTCCCGGCAGTTCGCACGGAGGTGTACGAACCACTGGTTTAAAAGGGCAGTATTTCGTATGTCCCCCTTCCCCACCACCGCCTCGAAGAGAAGAGGCGGAACTCAAAGAGATGCTCCCTCACCCCCTTCTTCCTTCCAAAGTCGTTTCATCCGCAATTGGCTCAATCCTTCGATCTCCGACCTGCTGCAAAGGGGCGAAAGTCTGTGGATTGGACTAGACCACTAGTGTTCCAAGGGAGGGGAGAAACAGAAGAAATCACCCTTTTCTTTAGCTGTGTACGCACGGGGCCCTAGTATTGATCTTGGAGGATAATTTTTTTCCGCTATTTACGGAGCTGTTCATGACTTCGATTTTGCTTGAAGGCAGAAATTCAAACACTGTGCACTGTTTCACACTGTCCACCCCTATCTGGCAAGTGGAAGAGGCCCACCAAAAGATGCGCATGCGCCGAAGCCTATTCTCGCGCTCGGATGTTGGGAGCCGCCTGCGCCAAGCTCCTCCTCCTCTCGAATTCCTGTTGGGCGAACCAGGTAGTTTTGATTAGGTTTGCGAAGCCCTTTGGAGGTTTCAAAGCGTTACCAAAAGCCTAGTCTCTGGACCCTGCTTACCCACATTATCGACGAATAGTTTTTCTGATAATTATTGCAATAAGTGATTATCCACACTCACTTGATGCCACTATTGGTTAAGATTTATGTAGAAATATTTTAAGATTACGAGATTCTAGACTCCAGTGAGTTACAGACGACTGTTAAAAGATTATCAAACTGTTAGGAAAAAGCCAAGGGCCTGTAAATCAGTGATCATTTCCAAGAGATGAGATTGTGAGACTCAAGTGACTGGTAATTTTTTTTTGTATATCAGATACTATAACATTTTAGAAATCAGAGCTACCTGGGCCCTGGGCTCTTCATTATGCCAAATATGTTGGCGAACCTTCGGAATTTGTTGTGTAGGCCTTTAAACCCTATAACTAAAGGAACAGTAGTCCATAAGCCTAGCAATTCCCGCCTCTCACTTTTTTGTTTTTGAGACGTCTAGCTATTCTGTAGTTCAGGCTGGCTTTAAACTCCCTATGTAAGTCAGGCTGGGCTGGAACTCATAATGATACATCTACCTCAGCCTCCCAAGTGCTGGGATCATAGGTGTGCGTACCTCCTTTTTAAAGAAATAACTGTGACCCTCGATATCCTCGTTGCTAGAAGTGAGATAAGGGACTTTTTTTTTTTTTTTTTTTTTTGGTGGTGGTGGTGGTGATGGGTTTTGGGGTGTTTTCCAATACTGGGGATTGAACCCAGGCATTTGTGGAGCTAAATTCCCTGCCTGCCCCTTGATAATGGAGTTGCCAGGATGAGCTCTTATTTGGAATGAGCCTCAACCTCTCAGAGTGCAGGGTAACAACCCTGGCTGGAATTTAACATTTCTTGAGCATCTGCTTGAGAGTGAATATATTTTCTTTTAGACCCCAGTACACCTCCCAATGAGTAACTAGTCTAGCATGTCACATCAACAGTATTCTAGTATTCTTGAATTACTTATGCACTGTATCTTTACAGTGAGAATATCAGAAATAAAAAGAATATCAGTTTTGTTACACGCAGATTCCAAGTCACTCTTCCTTTTAGAGATAGAGAACTCTGAAGGGACAATGAGAAGAGAAAGGGGTAGCAATGAATAAAACTTTTATAATGAAAACTCAGGAAACATAAAGAAGCTGAAAAAAGTTACGGTCTTAATAATAATTAAAATTATTAACAAACACTTCCAGTGTACTAGACAGTTCTAAACACTTCTCAGTTGACAAGAGTCATGCGGCAGATAGTCAGCTACCAAGAAAGTAAGATGTGTTTCTATAGTATGATATTTTCATAGGTGGAAACACATTCCTCTTTATTTGGAGAATGCTTATGAAAGGTAGCTTTAAAGTAATGTACAAAAGCATTTTAGACCCAAATACTGCATGTGCAGATCAGTGGGAGCTTCAAATTCCAGTCAACTTCCAGTCATCAAATTAGAAAAGTGATGAATATTTAGATAAAGGACATTTAGGAAGAAAATACCTTCCAGGCTTCATGTTATCTGTAACATGAAGCAAAAGTATTTTTAAAAGTTTTTTTTTATAATTTAGAAGGATTTGTTTTATGATGAATCAGAGATGATCGATGAGAATTAATTCATATTATTACTAATGTTAAAATTTTATTCTGAAACTTGTTAAAATGGTAAGGAATATAGCATAGACATGGGATTTATAGTCAAAGAGTGGAGTTGGGGGTTATTGTTTTGGAAATTATGAAGAGATATAAAGAGTGGGGCATTCGTGCTAAACTGATTTAACAGGATTCTTGCTGAAGGAATCCAGGGTGATCATGCAGCACAGGTGGGGGACTCTCTCTGAAGACTTCATAGAATTATTGTGACAACCGAATTAGGTAAGCTGAAGAAAAGATTCAAAGACAAGACCTAGTTGAGAAAAGAGCTCAGACCTGACTGAAGTTTGGGTAAGACAGAAAGTCTTTGTCACTAACTTAGAATTCATAAAATATCACAGATACTTTACTTCAAGTACTACTTTTATGGTATTAAGTATATGACAGTACCTATTGAAAAGTCCTAAGTTTCTCAACCATGAATTCTATCATAAAAGATTTCAATTGGAGAGGCCTTACCATGTAAAGAAGACGAGGAGATTTAGGCTTAGGATCATTTAACAGTTTATCCAAAGATACACAGCTCTTCAAGTGGCAGAGTAGTGATTTGGCCAGGCATGGTGGTGTATGCCTATAGTCCCAGCACTTGAGAGGCTGAGACCAGAGGAGCAGAGCAAGTTCAAGGCCAGCCTGGGTTACATAGTGAGTTCAAGGGCAGTCTGAACTGCATAGCAAGATTCTGTCCCAAAAAATTAAAATTAAAAAAAGAACAAGGGATTGTGTCCAGTTGCTTGGAAAGCCAAAACATCAACATCTTTGTTTCGAGGTAAAGGGCTAGGTAGCTCTAAGTTCTGTAATTCTATTTGGAAAGCTTAGTCTTTAGACCTCACTTTTTCAGATGCCTTTTGTGAACATCAAAAACTATTTCACTTGGGACAGAAAGACAATATAACTAGACAAACCAGGAGAAATGCTAGTGTCTGGTACAGTTAATAGTAATGTGTGTATTTCAGCTTAATTTTGATCTGTATATCATGTAATATTTTGGCAATAAGGGAAAATGTATGAGAATATAGGAACTCTCCTCCTATATTTGCCACTTTTCTGTAAAACTGACCCCAATTTTTTAAAAACTTATTTTAGAAAATTCTTTTCATATTAAGCTTTTGAAAATTCAGTAAGAAATACCCTTTGGCTTCAAATAAGTAGCTAAGTAATCACTTACATAGAAAACAAAATTCATAGCCTTTTGGCATTCTCTTCTACTATCTTCGAAGCTCTACATGAGGAAATGAGTTTCAAAAGCTAAGTAAAATCCTTTCCATTTCAATTGGTCTATTTTTCATTCATTCAATATTTTTGTCTCTTCTGCTTCATAAATAGCAGCTGTTCATTATCAATAATACAAACCCATATGTTTGCAGATCTAGTATTCTATTAAAAGAACATCATGTGGGGCCGGGGAGTTAGCTCAGTGGTTCCGGCGCCTGTCTTGCAAGCGCAAGGACCCGGGTTCGATTCCCCGGTAACCACATACCTATACTGGGTGTGGAGACTCATGCCCAGCAGCAATCAGTACCGCATACTACAGTGCCGGGCGTGGTGGCTCACGCCTGTAATCCCAGCACTTGGGAGGCAGAGGCAGGAGGATTGCTATGATGTGAGTTTGAGGCTGAGCTCAGGGCCAGCCTGAACCACAAAAGTGAGACCCTGTCTCAAAAAAACCTTAAAAAAAAAGAACATCATGTGGCTTCGTTGAACATTTAGAAAAAAATCAGAGGCTGGTGATATAATTCAGTAGAGCTGCACCTTCTTCATAAACCCACGATCCCAAGTTCAATTCCCAATACCAGAAAGAAAAAAAAAAAGAAAGGAAAAGCAAAAAAATCAGGAAGAATTTACTGAATCCCACTTACATGTAGAGCAGTATGGTACTATCAGTTTAGTCAGGGAAAGTGATAAAAGAGAAACAATCTTTTTCTCCAAAAAGCATAACATTCTTCTAGCAGTAAGAAATTTTATCCTATGCATTTAATAAATATTTGCTGAGGGTGGGGGATTTAGGTCAGTGCTTCTGGCCCCTGCCTTTCAAGCACACATCCCTAGTTCCATCCCCAGTAACCACAGACCACAGTGCCGGGCGTGGTGGCTCACGCCTGTAACCCCAGCACTTGGAAGGCAGGGGCAGGAGGATTGCTGTGAGTTTGAGCCTCGCCTGGGCTACATAGTGAGCTCAGGGCCAGCCTGAACTACAAAAGTGAGATCCTGTCTTAAAACAAAAACAAATTAATTAAATAAATATTTACTGAGTACCCACTTCATACCAGACATTGTTCCAGGTTCTGAGGAGACTTGATAATAAGCAAAACCAGACAGGTATCTGCTGTTTTAGGGCTGAATGTCCATGGGAAAACATTACCCAAGTAATTCCCAAAGAGAGGTAAAATACAATTTAGTAAGTTGCACGAAGGGAAATACAAGCTCAGGGCTTCCTAGTCTATCCGGTATCTTCGTGCTTTATTTTGAAAGGCACTGTCGTAGGTAGAAATAGTTTGCCAAGCACACTGTTGCCATGGTGAATTAGAAAAAGACCATCCTTCTTTCCGTTCATATCACTCTGCTCCATGTGCAAGGCTTTGTGAGTGGAGCACAGACTGGAGCTGGGTCCATTTATCCCCTCGGCTGTGAACCTGTATTTAGATAAATGACCTGCACAGAACTCACAGCCATCCTACAAAAGTTCCGTGGTCACATATGATAAAGTGACACATGGGAAGCTTTCCCTGAGGAAGAGGCAGAAGAGTGGACCAACAAGGGGCATGAGAGTTAAGCAGGTGACAGATGAGGAAGTGAAACATCTCAGGGACCGGTAAGAAGAAGTACAAAGGGCTTTGGGGCAACCATGGAGGGGTCAAATGCCGTTGAATAGTAAACTGTATAGTCAGTGCTGGGGAAAAACTAAAAAGTGACAGATACAGGTAGAAAAGGAGGTAAGATGATCAGGTAGGACCTTGCACACCATTTTAAGATTGCTGTGAGGGGCCAGAGGTGTAGTTCAGTGATGCCACCACCTGCCTGGCAAGTACAAGGTCCTGAGTTTGATGGCCGGAAAAAAAAAAAAAAAAAAAAAAAAAAAAGATTGCTGTGTTAAAATAGATCTGGTGATAAGACATAGAAAATGCAAAAGATGAGCCTTTACATCAATGCAAACTTCCTTCCCTGCTTCCACATAAGCTCCCAATGAACTCATTGTCCCCCAACTTGATAAAAGAAGAAACTAAGATGAAGTGAATCATCTGAGGTAGGCTGAAGACTGAACTCAGGGTCTTGTGCATGCCTCCCTGCGTCTCCAACCTTGAAAGTGAAATATTTTTCTCAAGAGAAGATGTACATGATGGCAAGGTTCCTTCCTTGCAAGAATGTCCTAGTTGGGCCAGGCATTTAGCTCAGTGGTTCCAGCACCGCCTTGCATGTGCTAAGCCCCAGTTCATCCCTGTTAACCACATACAACAATACTGGGCATGGAGACTCACGCCCAGCAGCAATCAGTACCACATACCACAGTGCCGGGCATGGTGGCTCACACCTGTAATCCCAGCACTCAGGAGGCAGAGGCAGGAGGATTGCTGTGATGTGAGTTTGAGGCTGAGCTCTGGGCCGGCCTGAACTACAAAGCAAGACCCTGTCTCAAAAAAAAAAAAAAAAAGAAGCAGATATTGGTAGTGATGGTGAAAATATAGGAAATTCTACCTCTTCCCAGAGGTTCTGCATGTATTTAGTGTTACACCTGTTTACCTGAAAAGGAAGCGTGCAGACCTTATGACATGGCTCCCGGGACCCACCCGCCATTTATAACTTTCAGCACTGAAGTTGAAACAATGTCAGCAAGGCAGGAATTTCTTGAAGAATTCTTATGCCCTTCTAGGTACTTAAAGCTTTCACCAAAATACCCAGAGGCAAATAATGCCAGAACAGACATCTTTGGCAAATTCTCCACTTTTATCAAGTATTTAAGGCCAGAGCCTAATGTAAAACAGTGCAGAACTTGGATGAGTATTTGAATTCTCCCCACCTGATGAAATTGATGAGGACAATATGGAGGTCATTTAAATTTCTACACATGAATTTCTGGATGGCAATAAAATGATACCAGCCTATTGCAACCTGCTGCCCAAACCACATGTGGTGGTGGCCGCGGCCATAAAACATGGCAACTTTGATATTCCAAAAGGAATGACTGATTCTGGATATACTAAACTAATGCTCATGGTAGGGATGAGTTCATCAGTATCTGTCCCAGTGATAAGCACATCCAAATAGTATTCCAAAAAGTCTCACCAACTAAAATATCACTTAACTAGAGGTCTCTTGATGAATGTGATTACACATGCCTGCAATCTCAGCACTTGCAAGGCTGAAGCAGGCAGATCTCTGTGAGTTCAAGACCAGCCTAGGCTATGTGGTGAGTTCAAGGCTAGTTTGGACTATATAGTAAGATCTTGTCTCAAAACATAAAAACAAAACCCAAGAGAGATGGCTTTAGATCTTCCCCTAAGAACTAAGATCTTCCCCTAAGAGACTGTTCCTATGAGGTAGAAATTTATTTTGCCCAAACATGCCGTCATTCAAGATTAGGATCAAGGATAGACAAGGTTTAGTAGTTATCTTAAAATATTCACTCCTAAGCAGTGTTACTTTTGAAATCCTTTCACCGTGTTCCCTCTCCCCATGTACTCCTCCCCTCCAGTTTGGAGACATTCTGTCACAAACTTTTCACGTGCAAAGCAGTTGGCCACCTCTCTACCCTTTACCACTGTGCCGATGCACAGTGCACAGATGGCAGCAGTGATTAGTGTACTGTGCCATGCATAGTACAAGGACTATTTATTTATTTATTGGTATTTGGTAATGTAAGAGAAGATGAAAGGACTACTGCTTCTCAGAAACATTGTTTCATTTTAGTCTATCTTGGAGCATGAAGGAGCGACCTTGTAATCCCAGCACATGGGAGACTGAAGCAGGAGGATCACCTTGCATTCAAGGCTAGTGTGAACTACATAGAAAGACCCTGTCCCCAAAAGAATTAGCCTACCT
>PVIR01027874.1:0-22493 GCA_004026965.1 Petromus typicus
TAGACTCGTACAACCCCTGTGGAGATCAGTTTGGAGAATCCTCAAAAAGCTAGGATTGATGGTCCCATTTGACCCGGCCATTGCCCTGCTAGGTATATACACAAAAGAATTAAAAGACTCTTATCACAGTGACATATGTGCACCCATGTTTATAGCAGCCCAGTTTGTGATTGCTACATCTTGGAAACAACCCAAGTGTACATCAACTGGAGACTGGATAAAAAAGCTGTGGTTCTTCTACAGAATGGAGTACTACTCTGCCATAAAAAATGATAAGTTTGAATCATTTCTACTTAAATGGACATATCTTGAGGATACCCTCATAAGTGAAATAAATAGGTCACAGATAGATACATATCGCATCTTTTCTCTGGTATGAGAAAATGAAGATGTAAATGAGTCCTAGCATTGTATGTTATATTTTGTGAAATAGAAAATGCTCAATGTAAAATAAGGTGAAAGGGGACAATGTTGAGATTGTAACAAAAAAGTAAGGAAACAAATTTTATATATATGGGGTGGTGGTAGGGTGGGTGGGGCTATGGGAAAAAATGAGAATTAAGTTGTGTCTTATAGTGGTACAAATCCCCATTATGGAGTGCAATCGTGATGTGCATATTTAATGTACCAATAAAGATAATTAAAAAAAAAAAAAGAAAGTAAACTTGTATATGTCAGACACTGAGGGGAGAGAGACGGCAAGGACTCACTGCTAATGGTTACAAGGTTTCTTCTTCTCCTTTAATTTTTTATTTATTGAATTTATTGGTACATTTTTAGAAGAACCTATGATCATATTCATAGTGGAGAATTTGTTTCTGTACATGGCTTATCTTGATTCTTAGTTTTTTCTATTCCCATTCCTGAAACTGTAATTGGACGTCCACAGGTGATAATCAAAGCAAGACACACACACACACACACACACACACACACACACACACACACACACACACTGCACATATGATATTTATACAACTAAAGTACTGGATAAAGGAAAGATTAAAAGCTACACAGGGTCGATTTTGGGATTTATTTTAATATTCAGGAATCAATTTTTCACCAGTGTTCTTTTCAATACTGAACAGAAGAAAACCTGAAAAGACCAAACTGCTCCCCACAGTACACAGCAGTTACTCTGAAAGAAAAATAAAATCCTATCTTCTGGGTGATGTGTTGCAGGGTGAGGGTGTGGAGCATATGTCAGGGGCTTAGAAATGAAGAGAGATAAGTTAACCTGAGTCAAGAATTCCCCTCTGACCAGGAGAAAATATTTTTCATCTTTAATATCAAGTAAAATGAAATTCATATCTTCAGGGTAGGGAATGTAGCTCAGTGGCAGTACATCTTCTTGGCAAGAATGAGGTCTTGATTTTGATTCCTAGTACAAAAAAAATAGCTGTATCTTCTTAAAGATACAAGAAGGGAAATTTTATTTTTATTATACTGTTATTAAAATTAGTTATTATCCTTAATGTTTTGTGAAACATTGCAACAAAGTATTCTATCCTTTTAGAAAAACAAAATGACTCATCAAGTAGTGAAAAAGTTAACTGAAAAAAAAAAAAAACAACACACTCCTTCAGGTGGGCAAGATCAGTAAGAGCCTAGTGTTAATACCAGTAAATTGTACCTATAGTGGAAGATTTCATAGCACATTCTCTTGTGAGGGCTATAAGAAATAATCATAATTTTTTAAATCAATTCAGAGGTGTTGAAAATAAAGAGAAAACATTGAATGATTAAGAAATCATTAAATGTGGCTGGTTCAAAAGTATGGGACAGATTGTGGACAGTTTCTGGTTTCAAGAAGAATATTTTTATGATAAAAAATGATAGCATGGGTCCAGGGATTTAGCTCAGTGTTTCTGGCACCTGCCTTGCAGGTGCAAGGGCCTGGGTTCAATCCCCAGTAACCACATGTCATATGCCAGGCATGGAGATGCACATCCCACCAGCAATCAGAACCACATACTACAGTGCCAGGTGTGGAGGCTTATGCCTATAATCCAGCACGTGGGAGGCAGAGGCAAGAGGATTTCTGTGAGTTCAAGGCTGAGCTTAGGACCATCCTGAGCTACAAAGTAAGACCCTGTCAAAAAAAAAAAAAATGATAGCATGCAAGTGAGCCCATTGCATTATAGCAAGAGAGTCAATGGGAATACAGATTTGTATTTTTGCCTATATAATCATATATGCATATATATATATGTCCTAATGCTTCCAGTACTAGAGAGAGAGAGAGAGCTGAGAGTCCACAGTAGCTCTCTGTACACTGGAGACCTACAGGTTCCAGGAGTTTCTTGATCCAAAAAGTTGGAGTCCACAGAATAAGACCAGAAAATGATGCAGCATCGGTCCAAGGTCAAAAACCTGAAAGCTCACAGGAGAATCCAAGGTATGAATTGGCATTAAAGGCCAAAGAAACTGTAACTGGATGTCCACAGATGATAATCATAGCAAGAGACACATCCACTCAAGCAGAAAGCAAGCAGACTTCTTCCATCTTCCTTTTCATTTCACCTGGACTTAAGCTTATAGGATGGTAACCACCAAATTAAGGCAGATATTTCCTATCCTTTTGCTGAACCACAAGCCAGTGTTTGTCTGGAAACACATTCAGAATTGCAATTTACTAATCTACTAGGTGACTCACTCCAGTCAGGATGACAATCAGTGCTAATCCCTGCAGGTAGTATTCTGACAGGGTTTTTTCCCAGACCATTTCCTGGTTTTCCACCAGGTAGGCTGAGACAAAGGTGCTATCAATATTAACAAAGAAAGGGAAGGTTAAAATGAGATATCAAACTTACTTCTATATTCATTGAACAAATACATGCAGATATTCTATTTTATTCTGTGCAGTTAGCTAGCCACCAAAAATGTGGCAAAGAAAATAAGATAATCACTGTCTAGGTGCTCAGAATCACAAGGGGATTAACTGTTGCAATACAAAACATCAGTACAAATCTTCAGGAAGAAAATTGTTGGAGAAAGGTTACAGAGGGTAACAGGGAAGGCTGTGTTTGAGATGTGGGGTAAAAGAGATATGCAGAGGAAAACAACATTGAGATTTCATCTCACTCCACAAAGACTAGCTGCTATTTCAAAATTAGCCAGCAACAAATGTTGGTAAGGCTGTGGAGAAAAAAGGACCCTTCTCTGCTGTTGGTAGGAGTGTAGACTTGTACAACCTCTGTGGAAATCAGTGTGGAGATTCCTCAAAAAGCTAGGATTGGAGGTCCCATTTGATCTAGCCATTGCTCTGCTAGGTATGTACATGAAAGAATTAAAAAAATTCATGTCACAGCGAATATTTGCACTCATGTTTGTAGCAGCTCAGTTTATGATTGCTAAATCTTGGGAACAAACAAAATGTTCATCAGAAGGAGACTGGATAAAGAAGATGTAGTTCTTTAATATAATGAAGTTATTTTCTGCCATTAAAAATGATAAGACTGAGTCATTCAAACTCAAATGGATGTACCTTGAGGACATCCTTATAAGAGAAATAAATAGGTCACAGATGTGTAAATATCATATCTTTTTTGTGGTATGAGAAAATGAAGATGTAAATGAGTTCTAGTATATATAGTTGATATCGTGAAATAGGAAATATTTAAAAGGAAAAAGGATGTAGGGTAAATAATGAGGGGAAAAAGAATGTGATAGTAATTAAAAAGGAAACAAATCTTATGTATATAGGAGGTGAGGAATTGCAGGGCCAAGAGGAAGTGAGAATCAAGTCATGTTATATTCTGGTACAAGCTCTCAATATTGAATACGATGATGATATATGTGTATTCATAATGTACCAATAAAGACTTCAATATAAAAATTAGTGAGAGCTAATTTTAGTCCAGAAACCCCCAAAATGATTTCAAATGTCAAAAGGCAGTCAGGATTTGTCAACATGAGAAACCAAAAGTTATATTTATTCATGGTGAGAAATTTTATGAAGCGGTATCCACATATCTCAAATTCAGGACTGAGTGAGAGGCAGAGGTTGCAGGAAGATACTGGTGATAAAATGGCTTCACATTTTATACCACAGGCAATGAGGAAATATTAAATTTTGAAAAACAGGATTATATTTCCATTTTTTTATTTATTGACTTTAGTGATACATTTTAGATGTACATTATGATCACATTCAACATTATAAATTTGTGCCTGTGCATGTATATCTTGATTCTTATTTTTACCATTCCTCTGCCCTCCCCACCACCTCCAATCCCCTTTGTATATAAACTTTCTTTCCATTTTTTCATCAAATTTTCTTCTTTCCCTTTTTTATTCTCCCCTAGTACCCCCTTCCTTTTCCCTTTGAACATTTTTTTTCCACATAATATATATCATAAATTCTGGAGCTCATTTACACCTTTAGTTTCTCATACTAGAGAAACAATGTGGTATTTACACATCTGTGTCTAGTTACTTCACTGATGAGTACATCCTCAAGGAACATCTATTAAGGTACAAATGTGTCTAACATCATTCTGTAAGGCTGAGAAATACTCCATTTTATTAAAAAATCATATTTTCTTTATGCAGTCTCTTGGGCTGTTTCCAAGACTTAAATATTACAAACTGAGCATATGAACACGGACACATATATGACTCTCTGATATGATGCTTTTAATCCTTTGTGTATACACCTAGCAGGGAAAATACCAGTGTCTATGGGGCCTCTAACGACAAAGATGAATTTCATGGAAAGACCTGAATGTGAAGGACAGAAGTGGCTGTCTAGGACTTTGTTATCTTCCAGAAGAGAGAAATAGAACCTACTCTGGGTTTCACTGAGGAAATAAAGGAAACTGGTACAGGAGCTGGCCTGGAGACCATAACACAAACAAGTAGGAGGATAGAGAGAGGTTTCTGGTCCATATGACACAAAGTGGATGTGTCATTTAGTAAGAGACAAAAGACTGCAATGGAAGCACTTCTCAGGGGGAGGTGGGGTAGACAATAAAGTTGTGTTGATATACATTAGAAGTTATGCTGACACAAAATTCTTTCAGTTTGTTGAAAAAAAAATCACATCCAAGTTGAGTTTACACTTCTTCTTCAACTTGATGGGGAAAAAATGGTTAGCCTGGTCTTTTTCTTGCATGCGTGGTGAGAATATGAGTCATTTTTTTTCTTTTCAGGGTTACAAATGCATTTAAATTGTTTTATATCCTTTTCTCTTCTCATATAGATGTGGGGTATTTGAATTACTGGCATTGGACCTCTCTATACTGTGGGTTTTACTTTTATTTCGACACTTAGTTAACTCTGTACTGTTGACTGTTGAAATAACCCAAAGGAGAGACAGTGAAGTATATCTGAAATTCAGCCTCTAGTTAATGTTTTCTTCTCAGTCTAACAGCACTGAGTCTAACAATATTTAGGAATAAATCAACTCAGAAGGGTAATACTTGCATTGCAGAACCCAGTTATTCAGGAACTCGTTCTCTTGTGATCCAGTAGTTAGCACCCAAAATACACTGTGTGCTTTTTCATCACGCAGCTCTGAATGTGATACACTGCTTTGCTATGAGCACATTGATAGTGTGTACTGTGTGGTGAGATTGTATCTGGGGGAGTCTCTTGGAAATTCTGCAAACTTTAGCATGTAATTATTTTATGTGTTGATTTTTATTAGGGAGCACAGAGATACAGCTTTAAATTCCTACTTTCCGTATTTTAATGAACTTTCCATGATTTAAATTTTCACTGTGATGTTTTGAGAAAGTGGAGGGAAAATGTCTCTAGTGGTGTTTCCTGAGTGAACACAGACTTCAGGGGAGGCATCTGGAGCAGAATAAATCCATGACCTTTAGCATAAAAACGTTGTTTGTATCTCTTGTATCTCCCTGTTTCCTTTGTCTATCATTCTAGGCCTCTTGACTTTGCATAAAGATTTGATTAGAAAGAGTTGAGGTAAAAAAAAGAAAAAGAAAAAGAAAAAGAAACTGTGTGTCAGGGAAAAAAAAAAATCAAGGGTGACATGTTGAAAATCCTGTTTCTGAAACTAACCACTGGCGTTGCCCAGTCTGAGCGCTTGGTCTTTGGATCATCTAACCACAGAGAAGAGGGAAAGGTACATCCTGCTGGGACCATTGCAGTGAAATATGAGTGATGAGGAATGTGACATTGCAAGGTTCTCAAATACAAGTCTGTGGGTATTTTCTAGATATATGTCATAAATATGAGATTATGCATGAATAATAATTGACATTTTAATATTACATATTTTAAATAGATCAATTGTAATTTGAAATTAGCTATAAGATTTATAGAACAATATATTATTAATAATTTTTAGGGACAAAACCTAAGAAAAGAAAAGAAAAAAGGAGGAAAGGAGAAAGGAAGGAAGAAAATAGAATGATGTCATTTTGTGAAGGGAAGTTTTTGTTATTTTTGCAATCAAAGATTTTATTTTGACTCATCAAATTGCCAATAATGATTAGTAATTGAATTAGAATTATTGACCTATTATTTATCTTCTTAGTAAGGCTGTCTCCGTATATTCATTTCTATCTTATCCCAACTAAGCTCTTTGTTACTGAAATAAGTGTGAAATAAGCAAATACACACACACTCAGATAGCAAACGGGCTGCCTAGAATCTAATTAGACGAAACTCTGCCCATCTGCTGTGCATTATCCTGGGGCCTGTCAGATGGATGCTGTTTCATTACTAAAAGGCAGAGAGATGCAAATTGAATTGAGCTGGACTTCCTCTCAGAAAGAGACCAGGGCACGAAGTCAAACCCTTGCTGTGAACTAACAAAGCACCACTGGGAAAAAGTGGTATGAGAGGGGATTTCTTTTTCTAAGGCCACATGTCTAGTACTTAGTAGAGGCCATAAGGGAGTGTTCGTCCCATTGTTCATTACAAGGCAACATGATTCGCCACAATATCCACCTTGTTCGCTATGCTAATTGTTGGTTTTGGGTCCTTAGTCCCTTGTGGCAGATGCCCTTTTATTAGCTGTATGTCACGGCATGCTGAATTGCATTTAACATGAGTGAGACTGAAACTAGTAATGCTGATGAGAGTTTATTTCACAAAGTTTGTCATTTGCATTTATTACTTAGTTATATGCAAAACTTAATTAAAATACTTAATAAAACTATTGCTTAATGTTCAAGGTATGTAATAATTATCAAAGCTCCTCATTTCGTGGTTTTCCTCCACTGACAATTTTAACCTAGCTTTGTGAATTTCTCTATGAATAAGGATAATTAATTACTGATGCTTTAAAAAAAAGATGGAAAGAATCCTTTGGCTTTAAAAAGTTATAAATTTAGAGCAGCTAAAAAGCTAATATATTATATTAAAAGTTCTACATTTTGATCTTGGAAATAGGCTTTGAAATGACATTTTTCTCCATATGATGAATTTGTGCCATTTTCTTCAGTAAAAGCTATTTTCCTGCACAAATGGATGCATTTTATCCTGGATTCCATTCATGCTTATTTTTTAAAATGTTTATCTCTTTGTAGAAATGCACTCTAATAAGGATCCAGTCTTCCAAGCTTCAATAGGAGCAAAAGAATTAGGTTTTATGTTAAATTTAAAGGGTTTTTTTCCCATAAGTATTTTTCCTGATAAAAGATTACACTGTATGAAAAGAGTACTACATACAACTGGTAAAATCCTAAAAACTGGAGACTTAGGGTGACAGATTCAGTGCTTCTTCTTGTACTTTCAGGAGCTGGTGAGGCTGAAGCAGGGGCTGAAAAGAAGAGTATGTCCCAAGACTTCTCTGTCTGGCCTCTCTTCTCTTCTCAAAAGGCTTATTCTCAGGTCATCTCCAGATCCTTCTACCTTATCCTCCAGCACATTCCATCCATAGCTTACTGGGGAGAAATCAGATAATTTCAGATAATTCTATTCTACGAGAACAATTAATATGATTTGAAGTCTTCTTTCCTCCTAGGAGACTGAAATTCCTTTTTTTTTTGGGGGGGGGGACAGGGTCTCACTTTGAAGTTGAGGCTGGCCCTGAGCTCAATCTCCAATTCACATCACAGCAATCCTCCTGCCTCTGCCTCCCAAGAGAGGGATTACAGTCATGAGCCACCACACCCGGCACTGTGGTATGTAGTACTGGTTGCTGCTAGGTGTGACTCTCCATGCCCAGTATTGTATGTGGTTACCAGGGACTGAACCCTGCTCTTTGTGCTTGCAAGACAGCGAGCATCGAGCTAAATCGATGTTCTTTGTGAATTATATTAGAATATTAGAATATTAGAATATATTAGAACCATCGAGCTAAATCCCCGGCCATGAAATTCCATTTTCTAAAGGCCAGAGTCATTTAAAAATAGGGGCATGCTTATTGGAGTTGGATTGTAAACACTTCTGTCTCTTTATATTTCAAATCTCAGGATAGATATCAACGAGTGATCACAGAAGCTCTGCCAGGTTTTTATTCAATGTGCTAGTGCTACCTTCTGAGAGAAGAGTGATAGAACCTTTGCATTCTTGCCCAGGTAGCTGGAAAATCCACTGTGAAACTCAAATGACAGTGTATGTATGGGCTCTAAGAGCAGCTAGTCTATTCGACTGGCTTTATAGTACACAAGGAGAATATGAGTATTATGATAGCTCTCTATTAGAGTGGATGAAGCACATGTCAAATTGTGTTTTGATCCAATGATCTCTTTTGCTTAACAGCTTCCTTGGACCTGATTCTATCTTTTGGGAATCACTGAGTTGTCCTTTCTATGACCCTCACTCCTCTGAGCAGTATTACTTTTAAATATCCCACATAGCTTGCCTCTGTCATTCACACAGACGGTCAGTCTGTAATCCACGTCTCTAATTTTCCTTTCATTCCCTTTCTCCACTATTCTGCTTGGTTGTTACAGGTCCACAACATCCTCTTTACTTCCCCCAACGTGCTCCACTTCCTTCAGCTATCGCTCATTGTTAGTTGCTTTCCCCCCACCCCATGCTAAGTCTATGTATCTGTTGTCTCTCTCCCTCGTTTACATGTGGGTGTACCTGTTCATTCATAGAACCAGATTTGTCTGCATAGAATTTGCTATTTTGTAAAAAGTTTCTGTTTTGCATCCAGAATCTTTCTTGTTTTCTGAGTCTTTCTTGCTGATTTTTTCTACTATTGATAGATAGGTATTCTGATGATTTTTATGCAACTCCCCACTGAAATGCCCAGTTATCATAGAAGCTACACTCCTGGCATCATCTATGGCCAAATGAAGAAGAGAGACCAGTGACTCACTGTCAGATAATGTACAAGTCTGACTAAATACACAATACTAAAAGTTTATGGAGTTAAAATCTCTAGAAAATGACTGATAAAAAATCATTCCTGGGCCGGGGAGTTAGCTCAGTGGTTCCAGTGCCTGTCTTGTAAGCTCAAGGGCCCGGGTTCAATTCCCCAGCAACCACATATAATACTGGGCATGGAGACTCACGCCCACCAGCAATCAGTACCACATACCACAGTGCCAGGCAGGTGGCTCACGCCTGTAATCCCAGCCCTTGGAAGGCAGAGGCAGGAGGATTGTTGTGACGTGACTTGGAGGCTGAGCTCAGGGCCAGCCTGAACTACAATGTGAGACCCTGTTTAAAAAAAAAAAATCACTCACAATACTTGGAACTTTTAAATTGCCTAAAGTTAAATTTTGTTTCTAGAATATATTCAACTAACTTACAGATAGATTCTATTTATTAGAATTACAAATTAGATACAATAAAGACATTTAAATATATGGTTCCCAGCTATATTGCCTTGGATCTAGGAAATTCTAGAACATAAATTGGGATAGATGAGATAGAAAAACTTGCTATTGATGACAGATCATTCTAGATGAAGAGGAGTGAGACACACATATCAAGAGCAAAATCAATTACATATTTGCAAAACAATCTAAGACAATGATCTAAACCACAAATATCACAGGGGAAGGTCTGTAATATAAATTAGTACATACAGCTGAGGCTGGCAATTCATGGAGACTGTTGAAAACTGGAGAGTACGCAGCTTGCTGTTCAGATTTCTGTATCTGGAATCATCTTCTAATCTTCCAAAAGAAAATAGAAAGCTGTCAGGGACCACGGACAGCTCACTTGGATTTAAGACTTACTTAAGTAAGTAAAATCACATTGTTTTGTGTAATCCTCATTTTTCAAACTCCAAATCAAATGTTTAAAACCCTATGACACTCCTGTCTCTTCAAAAAACTATGGTGCAAATTACAGCCTCTGAGATCCCAGATTACAGATACAAACTTCTTAGATTTATGTCAAATCATTCCAAATTGTTTCTGTTGTAGAGGAAAATTTCCCTTCTCCAGGGTTTTGCATTCTACTGATTTAGGTCTCATCGAGGCTCATTTATAAAAAGGACTTAACATTCACTTCCTGAATGAATGCTGAAAACTGTGTATTCAGTTATGGTCACACTTTCTTGTTTAGACTCTTACCAACCATTAAGTTAACACCACTGATGATTATAATGGAGCTATAGGCATAGTCGTTGTACAAAACCTACTTCAGTGAGGACAGTCATCCCTCTGTTCAAGAGATTAATTTGTTCTATAATTTTGGAAAAGATGTTCACATTTGTGTTTGTGTGGGAAAAATGGCCAAATTTGTATGTGTCACCTGCTGAAGAATTTGCAAAGAACAAAATTTTGCCAAATGCTTCTATTTGAGAACCAAATTGTTTTTAAACAGAAGTATTCATGAACTGAAGTACCACTTTTATGTTTGATTGTTAAAAATGAACAGAAATTAAATTTGCCAGACAAATATATTGGTAGTTGAAAATTATCAACTTTGTGGCATTGATAATTTATATTTTATTAAAGTTTGATTGAGATTAAATGTCCTAAGCTCAGTAGATTTTAGTATTTTTTAAATGTTCTATTTCATAAAAATAAACTAGTTTGCTCCTTTAATTTTCATTAGAAATCATTTCTTTTGTCTGCTAGAGTCAACTAATACAGAGGAGAAATGCATGGCAGAGTGGGTGAAATGATGATATTTTGTAGAAATATTTCAAATTTTGTTTGGGGCCAGAAGTGTTCCCATTGCCATGAATACTTCCATTCCAATGTCTTTCAGTTACTTCCAGAATAGTTATTTTCAGAATAGTTTGCATGAAGGGTTCCAACTTTATTTGTTAACAGTATCTGCCTTAGTATTTGGGAAAGGCTCTGCTTTCAGAGATCATTTCCATGGTTTGTAACTATTTTAGTTTTGGGTGATAGTGGTTAAAAATTGTTTTGGTTACTGTTCATTTTGTTTTGAAGGGAGAGATTCCTATCGTCAAACTTACTTCAAAACTACAATTTTGAAGGAGTGTCTTAAATGTCAGTTTTTAAAATATGTTTAATACATAATTTTGATGTCTGTATATATTCACTCACTTTTCTTTCAAATGCTTGAATAGAAAATAAGTGGACTTCATTCTCCAGTAATTTATTAGGCACCACAGAACCTACGTATCACCTTGTGAAAATGGTATCAGTTTAAGCAAAAGCCATCAGCAATCTCAAAAACTTCTTTACACATTTCTTCTCAATGGCTTATCTTTGAAATAAGATTCCTGTTACACCTACTTTGAAACCAGGGAGGGGTAAATCTGGACTAAGAGCTCGTTATTTGGGTCATTCATTGCTATAGAGAGAATAACTGAGAAACAGTTCCTTCCTCTCAGCCTGGCTGGGATACTTTGGTAGTGTGTGGATTCTGGCAACTGAATTTGGAATGCGCTCCTTGTTCATTCACTGTTGGCTGCTGTCCACATCTTGGTGGAAAGGCATAGCTTATGAAAGAAGCAGTTGTTAGCCTTACCATAACCTGTCATTAACTCTCCCATAGCTATTCACCTGCCACTTTAAATTTATAAATACAATGACACTGGCATATATTTTCTCAAAGATAAGTAACAAATTTTAATGCAAAAATAATTAACTGAAAATCATGGCCAGAATTTGAGTGAATAAGGAAAAAAAATTATCTACCATTAATTTTTAATGGTTTACGCTAAAATTAAGATTAGTAAAGGAAAACTGAAGAAAATGGGAATGAAACAGTTTGGGAATTATCCACCTGCCCAATCTCCAAATCTGAAAACTCCAAGAGTCTTTGTAGTAGCTGAAAGATCTAGCAATTGGGTAATGTGGCTGTAAGATGGGTGTAAGACAACCCTATTTACCTTGATTCGATAGGTATTAAAATTTACAAATATTTTCTTTCTGTTTTATGACTGTGACAGTAATATATCATAAAAAATAGGTTTTAAAAAATAATTTTGGATTGATTTATGACAAAATGAAACTCAGATTAAAGGATCTAAATTAAGAAACTATGATTTATTCCCTTTAGAGTTTTATTTTGGTTAGTCTATGTTATAAGGCTCTACATAGATGTGTTTAGCTAAATTAAACATTAGTACATTTACATCTGCATATCTATTAAATAGCTATATCTCTATGTACAGTGTGATAGACAAATACAGTTACTTATGTTTAAGTAAAACATTTATTACAATAAAAGATTTTTCCATTAATACCATTCAAAATAAACAAATCCCACATTCCTTGGTAGTTCCTGAAGCAGTTCTGGAAGTCTTCTTTTGTGAGTGTATTCAGGAAATATAACTTAAAATTTGGTAGATATTACTGACAAATCTCATTCAATGGAAAGGCAGGCTTGTAAAAATATTATGGTTTGTCTTTATACATCAGACTGATTAGATCAGTCACCGTGTGACTGCTATCTCTATTGCAAAGCAAAAATGATCATAAAAATTAAATGTTTGAATTGATTCAGAAAATTCAGGAACTCTTCACAGCATACCTAACAATACTCAGGAAAAAAGGACTTTCATATTTGCTTCAGAAATTCAAAGAGGTGTGTTGAAACCAAGGGAGAGAATTTTCAGAAAAATTAATGACAATTTATCTCACCATAATAATTTTTAAAATTTAAACATTCATCATGAATTTTGATCATATCTGACAGAGCATGCATATTTGTATTTTTAAATATATTTTATTTTAATAAATAACATGATATAAATTTGTTTTTTATTATTAGGACAATGTGCTAGTTACAGAAAGGTTTGCAAGAAATGTAAAGTTTCTAAAACTAAATTATCATCATGTTATGAATTATAAGTTGTTTTCTAACTATAAAATATAATGATGAGAAAAGAGCTCACTTCTGTACTGCCAGGCAAAGGGTTATTTTGAATTTTATATCCAAGAGCCATTTAATAAGGTCCATAACATGGAGATTGTTTTCCCATTTACTACTTGAGAATAGTAAATGGAAAATACTTGAAAAATATCAACAAAGTGTCTAGAAAATCTAGATGATCAACACATTTTTATTTTCTCTCTTATCTTCCACTATAGCCCCTCTCTTCAATTTTAGTGTTCTAATCTGATTCTCAGTTCTCACTTGGTGAATTTCAGCAATATTAACTACTTGAAGATGAAGTTTCATTTTAAGATTATAAAGTTGTTTTTATTTTATATGAATAAATATTCCTAGGTAAGTATCATATCCAAAATGCCCTTGATGGTTTTAACCTAGACTATACCTAGGACTCTATATATCACATAAAGTTTGACAAGTTTGTGCTTCTCACTATTTTTTATGTTTCTTAAATGCTATTTTGTCTTTTAGCATTTTGGTATATGAAGATTTTAATTAGAAAACTTTCTACAGTACATTCAAATCACTTTTATTTTCTAATAAATACTGACATTTCTCTTCAGAGATTATATAACATTTAAATAGTCGAAATACATCAAGGGTGTTTACTTGGTTATGTACAATTTCCAAGGTACTAAATTCAACTCTTCCCTTCTATGTAAATGAGGAAACATAACAGACTATACCTGATAAGGATTACAATGTTTAGAGATAGCCATAAATTTATTTAAAGAATAATAAAGCTTTTATAAAATTTAACACAATGCTTTGAAGGAAAGGAATACAAAAGAAAATTTTCCCATAATCATTAAATGGGCTTCTATTTTTTAAATAAGAAGTATAATTTTCATTATAGCACAAGTCAAGGATATACTCCATTTCATAGAAATTATTGTGCTTTACTTTTCCAGTAATGTCATATTTCATTCTTTTAAAGCCATAATGAACACTGCAGCACTTGAAAACATTAGTAGTAGAAATATAGCTTGGTGCATGCCTACCAAACATGTACTAGCAAGCAAAAATTATAGTTCTATTTTACCTACCTTTGTTCTGATGTCTGCTTCTCTGTATTTTCAGTTGCAGCTCTTATTTTCTGACACTGATCACAAATATCATCTGTTGGAAGATTCTCAAGCCTACTGAGAAAATATTCCTACTACTTTATGACAAAACAATCCAAAAGAGAAGGTAAAATCAAGAGCAGTTTCTTTCTCTGTAGTAAGAAAAAAATTTGCTACTTGAGATAATTCGATGCTATACTTCCTATGTATGCATTTTATTTATTTCACATTCTAGAAGACAAGAGGTTAGTAGAATAAAGGCCTTAATATTACTTATTACCTATTTTATACTATTAAGTTTAATATATTTTTTACTAAAATTTGGTTAATATTAGTCAAGAAAGGTTAATAGACTTTGCTATTAAATAAGTCCAAAATCCCAGTCACCAAACACGTAGAGGGCTATTCCTTAACCGTACTCTGTTGTGGAGAAATAATGATTCCTTTCCACTCTGAATTCTGACAAGGGTGGAGTCTGATAATGAAGCGTAAAGTAGAAACTATTCATAAAAATAGATTTACTAAAAGATATCATTTCTATATATGACATTAGTCACGTGGAGGAGCAAGAGCCCTTCTAGTTAGCCATGAAGAACTTATCTTACAGGACACTAGTAATGCCACCATTAGTGCCAAATAGCACCAGTTGCCATTTGTCAAACTCAAGATAATTGTTTTAACTTCAGATGGTCAGTGGTCACAGAAAACCTGGCATATAGGGATGCTAGAATACTGTTGAAATATAAAAAAGAATGAAATACAATCATATGTGACAATATAATTGGAGTTTAAGATCGTGATGTCAAGTGAAGTATCCAGGCACTCAAAGATGAGCACCGCACAATTTCTCTAATAGATGGAATCTGAAACATTGTTCTCATAAGGATTGATTATAGACTGGTGTTTATCAGAGGCTGAGGAGAGTTTTAAGGAAAGGGATACATATGAGCTAATCAATGGATAAAAAATCAGTAAATTCTTGTGTCTTATGATATATGGAATAATCATAGCCACCAATGGTGTAATAGACATTTCTCAAGCTGCAAGGTAATATCAGCAGTGTTTTCACCACAAAGAAATGGTGTTTGAGGAAGTAGATATGTTACATTGGATTTAAACATCACACAGTATCTACATGAGTAGAGATATTTATGCTATCTAATTGATATGTATAATTGTTACATGTTTACATATCATCTAAAATAAAACTTTAAAACGGCCTCCAATAATAATCGTTACCTACAGTAAAATAATAGTTTCATTTAGAAACAAAAATAAAAGAAAAGGTGTGAAGATGGTACTCAGCCTAGTCTGTGCTACGGTCACTAGAATAACTGGTACTGACAGCCCAGAATGACAGAAATCATAATTATATTATACATTATCATAAAATTTTACAACAAAATATAATATCAACACACAGAAAATATTTCTGTAAAGTTTCTTTTCCTTGTAGAAGTATTCTCATTGCTTTTTGTCCTTCTTAGAAAATTACCTTTAAAAATTTCCCCAGAGAAGTGTTATTATTATTTTCCAAAAACTCTTTAAAAAACCCATGAACTCTAGGTTCCTCAATAGGTAAGAGCAATATGATAGTCATATACATTCCTCAAAATCATCTACAATTTCTGGCTTTAAAATTTTGCATGACTGATGACATTCTACAGATTTTCATTTACTCTCTTAAAAAGCATTATAAATTGATTTTTGGCGAAGAATAGTGTTTTAAATATATATTTCATGTACTTTAAGAAGAATGATGGAAATGTTATGATAATACAATTGTACCTGTCTAATTATGTGTGTGTGTGTGTGTGTGTGTGTGTGTGTGTGAAAGAAAAAAAAAAAAAAGCCTAATAGTTTGTTCAAGAAAGGTGCAGTCACTGACATTTATCCCATTAAGGACACAGAAAGTGTTCTAACATGCAAAGTGATTGCTGGCTTATTGGATCTTTAAACTCGTCAGGACAGATCCTTGGTGTTTCTTTAGGAGATCTACAAATCCCAAACTTGAACTAGGATCCTAGTTTGCCACATATTCTGGGGAAAGATTGCCACCTACTGGACAAGCAGCACCTGTCTTCGAATCTTTCATGTAAAATCGCTCCTCTACGATAACGTAGTTTAAAAACAAAATCCCAATTTACCTACAAGATCTTTTCACATTCACTTCACTAGAAGCTTCTGGAAGTGAGATGATTTTAGTCACTTTGGAAGAAGAGCTAAGTGTGAGCTGCTTAGATACTGGCCCACTGCTCTGGCTTGTCCAGGGCTCTGCCTACAGCTCTTCAGAATGGAGAAGAGGAAATTGTGATTTTCCACGTTTCCAGCAAGCATTGGTGGAACTACCTAAGTTCAACTCAACGGTGTTTGCAACAGTTAACTAATCTAAAATGAAGACATTATATTTTCTGATACATGATCCTGCTACATGAAGCAGTTTTACTCTGGTAAATCTTTCATTGTTGAAGTATTTTATCAAATATTACATATCTATGAAAAGAAAGATCAAATTTAGCATGTATTCACAAAAGCAGTTAAAAAACTGGTTATTTCCTTGGACAAATATCAGACAGTTGATATCAGATTTTTACAATTGATTGCTACAGTGCGGACTTTTGATACATGAGTAGGAGATATAAACTTTTAAACCCTTAGTATTTGAAAAATGGTAGTTACAACTTCATTGCCAAGTTGAAAGGTAAAAATATTGTAAGTATTAGTGATGTATACCTGGATGAGGTTCCAATTTCAGATCAGTATAATAAGAGACAAAGGAAACACACAAGAAGTGATAGGAGATGAAGGTGTAAACATAAAGAAACAGAAAAATAATTAACTAGAAAAGCAAATCTATTAGAGGAGAGATGGACAAGAAACGAGCTGCAACAGGGATAAGGCTCTGAGGATAATTCTGAGAAATTAATTGGCTGAGATGCTGGCTATGTAGGCTATGATCTAAAAAAGAATAAAATTGCAAAATCAAAACTTTAAAATTACACAGATTTTGGGTCACTGCGATGTGATGTAAACAAACTAACTGTGATTCAGACAGAATTAGCTTTGCTGAGAACCAGTTCAACAGCTGCAAGTGGGAAAATGCACTTTGCTCTATTTTTGTTTTATTAATTTAGGTAATATAGATAAATGATTTAAGTACTGATAATTTCTCATTTAAAAGAGAGATTTTTTTAAAATGGTGACACCACAGAGTGAGTCAATAAGAGAACTAAGGAAAGGAGAGTACAATGAAATCAAGTTAAAATGGAATAGCAAAGGGAAAAAGAATATCTTCATATTCTTGCTGTACTAAAAGTAATACTTCTTCAGCATGAAGTACACACTATCACAGGAATATGCTATATCAATAAACAGCAACTGTGTTGGGAAAATGATATCAAATAACTCTTTACTTATTGCTATGCCTAATGTTTTTTGCTAATTTTCAGTTTTCATCTGAAAGTTTCAGCTCACTTTTCTTATTTTTTAATTTACCTTATTGGTACATTTAATATATACACTATGACCACATTCCACATTGAGAGTTTGTACCATTACATGACACATTTTGACTGTCGTTTTCCACCATTCTCTGCCCTCCCTACAACCTCCATCTATATACACAAGCTTTCTTTCTTTCTTTCTTTCTTTCTTTCTTTCTTTCTTTCTTTCTTTCTTTCTCTTTCTTTTTATTATCCAAAAGATTACTGGAAAAACTGGTTTCAACCTGCCAATGACTAATGCTAGATCCATGTCTCTCACCCTGCACTAAACTAAAACCAAAATGGATTAGAGACCTAAATATTAAAATAGAAACTAAACCTGCTGCAAGATAGTTTAGGTAGAACTCTTAAAGACATTGGCATAGAAAAAGACGTTGCTCACTAAAAAGCTTCTGCACAGCAAGAGAAACCATCGTCAGAGTAAAAAGACAACCGACAATGTAGGAAAGAATTGTTACTAGCTGTTCTTCAACCAAAGGACTACTTACTAAAGTATATAAAGAGCTTAAAAAATCAAGTCATGTCATATTCTGGTACAAGCTGTCAAATGTTGAATGCGATGATGACGTGTATTCATAATGTACCAATAAAGATTTGAATTTTTTAAAAAAATTCAGCCTCCAAATTCAAGGACACAATATGAAAATGGGCATCTGAAATGAACAGATATTTTTCAAAGGAAGCTGTAAAGGCAGCTGAGAAACATATGAAGAAATGTTCAACATTGATTGTGACTTCACTTCCCAATCCCTTTCTGTACAACTCTGTTGAATTCCTAATCCACATGTTCAATTCATTATACATCTGTAACAGAATTTTAATATCTTCATTGTCAAATTTGGTTCTTGACCTCTAAAAATTGCCTTGATTAATAATGTCTTTATTGTCACAAAACAGAAGTTACTTAAAAGAGCATTTCTACTTATTTTATTTTTCCAGTATCACTAATGTTATTTATTCTTTTTGTAAAGATTTTTTGTTAAATCCTTTACATCTATATTTATTCAGAAGATAATTATTTTTTGTAAAGTAAAATGTATATTACTCAGTAGAACTCAAGACACTTCTTGATCTTACCCAAATGGATTTTAGACTAATTATATTATCCTGCTGGCCTCTTTTTGACTGCTTTCCCCATAAGATGTATTTTATGTCTTTCTCTGCATTTTAAAATTCATTACTGAATATAAATATGGATCCTATGCAAGTTTCTTACCCAATAAAAGGCCAGACTGCTCAGAAGTTGCAAATAACCAATCTATAGGTCTAGCAAGAGTGTCAGGATATCCTTCAAATAAATCAGCCCTGTTTCTGAGCAAATTAATACACATTTCCTTGCATCTATCCTTGATTTTACATAGAGATTAAGTTTAGTGTTTTTGAGAAGTTCACTTAGATTTTCCACTCTGAGACTGAATAATGAAGTGTAGCTATGTTTTTTGAAATTAAAGATTTATTTTATAAAGTTGCAATTGTTTCAAGTAGTTGTGTGATTTAGGCTAAGAATTGCAAAACTAAGAAATAAAAGAGGCCAGAGGGAATTAATAAATTAATTTTTATTTTTTATTCCAGAAAAATGACTCTTCATTGGCTGATAAATTGATAAATAGCTTTTATTGACAAAAGAAAAATATTGCCTACAACCAAAAACATACATAGTTCTTGTGTGTAAAAACTCAAATTAAAAGGAAATAATTTTTGAAGACCTTGAATTTATTGACTCATCCAGACCTGCAAGTATTTTTATTCTTCTAAGTGTATGTTTACTATGATACTTCCTTTACTATGTTGTAAGAACTTGAGGCTCAGGTTTGTCTGCTTCTCTAAGATTTGGGAAGGCAAACTTTTTTTATTGGTTAGATTTGTGTTACAACAAAAATATGAACAAGTACAAGACTTAGAATTCAAGTCAACTTCCTGATTTGTTTTTGGGCACAGAGTCTTGTAAACAATTTTTATATTCCCTTATGCTTTGTGCAGGTGATATAGCTGAAATCACTTATGAAGACATTAAATAATGGGTTGAATTTTTAGTAATTAAATTATAACTAGTGGCACAAAACACTCAGGATTATTCATATGTACAAACAGCAGATTTAAAGGAAAAAATAAAACAAGTTTTCTTTTACACAATAAGAATGTTTGCGAACACAAATGCAAGTCCTTCAAAGAAAATATACTCAAATCAGCTGTATGAATTTTCTAGTGTATTTTCCTGAATTTTAGATTTATAAAAACCATGTCTCAGCTGCTACCTTTCAGCAATTTTACTCTGCACCAATAAATAATTCAATGTGCTAATTTGACAGATGACTCTCCAGGAGCCTCCTACCATTACCAGCATCATTAGGCCATAATATGCATGACGAGGATGGGCCATTCAGCAAATGTCCTTCACTTGTTTACCCCTAAAGAGCTGTACTCTGCACAATTAACTAATGAAGCATTATGGGCTTTTTTTCTTCCCTGCTATTTCAATATATCAATGTAGAGAGACTGAAGGAAAATGTATTCTGCTTCCTTTTGCAAAATAAGTATTTACAGCATGGTTAAGATGGAAGAGAAGCTCCCAGACATATGAGGGGAAAATAATAAGATGGTAAAAAATGGGTTATCACCATTATTTGTAGTACTTCCTTTCCATGATTTGTGAAGAAAACACAAAAGCAGTTTTGTGTTGAAATACAAAGAGAGCCAACCTTCTAAAAAAAAAAAAAACTAGAAACACACACACACACACACACACACACACACACACAAAAGCACACAGAGTTCTAATTTTATGAGTTTATTTCCTACTTACCAGGATGTTTACTGTCTCCATCAAACTAGATAATTTTATCCTCACCTTAAACTCAGTTGCATTTGAGTATTTTCAGATTCTTATTCAAACTAGAACTTGTTTAAAAACAGTAAAATAAGGGCTGAGGATTTAGCTCAGCCCTTAGGTGCCAGTGGTTCTGGCACCTGCCTGGCAAGCACAGGGTCCTGAGTTTGATCCCTGCTACCACAATGTCAGGCATAATGACTCACACCTGTAATCCAAGCACTCAACAGGCAGAGGCAGGAGGATTGCTGTGAGTTTGAAGCTAGCCTGGGCTACATAGTGAGTTCAGGGCCAGTATGAATGATTTATATGAAAGCAAGATTCTATCTGAAACAAACAAACAAACAAATAATAAAAACAGTAAAATAAGTCAACTACAGGTTCTAGTGTGAAGAGATTCATTTTTACTATCCAAATAAATATAATGCATGTATTTATAAAAATTCAGAAAAAGTCATTAAGGCTCTTTCTAAATAGTTCCATCCACAGATCAGATTTAAACAAGAACAACAACAAAAAAAGCATCAGTTCTCTCAATTGCTGTTATTACTGAGCATGTATTTGACTCTGAGGCATTTTTGTATTTGGGAAGAGGTGGCCAAAGGGAATATGATTTTAGGAACCTCTTCTTGCATTTGTATGGCACACTGTGGACTCATAATTTGAAAATCATTGTATCCTGTATAGTTCTTACTATTGTTTTCTGATGCTGAGCTCAAGAAGTAAACTGTGTTCAAAGCACACCAACTTGAAGAACAGTGGGAAGGTTCTAGGGCTTGAGAACTGCACTTCCATCTTTCCAAATTTCATCCACAGATAATGTGTTGATGTTTTTTCTTAGAAGTTAATAGTCAGAACACTTTCTTTTCAGACATAAAATTAAATTTTCCAGTTGACAGTGGATTTTTAAAGGTAAATATTATGCTATTCTTTAAGCAAAATAATAATCTTTGGTATATGAATAATAATAAAATATTTTTGATTCATTAAGTGGCAATTTTATCTAACCTCTTTATGTTTATTTCCTGTATAAGAAAAAATAATGTAAATAACTTATCTGTTTTTCCATAAACCTTGAATTTTCAGAATATTTTTTTTTTTAAGTTTTTTGAGACAGGGTCTTGTTTTGTAGTTCAGGCTGGCCCTGAATTCACTATGTAGCCCAGGCTACCCTTGAACTCACAGCAATCTTCCTGACTCTGCTTCCCAAGTGCTGAGATTATAGTCGTGAATCACCATGCCCAGCTACATTTTCATTTTTAAAAATAATTTTATTGGTACATTTATACATACAATATGATCATGTTGAACATTGAGAACTTGCACTTGTACATAACATTTTTTTCCCATTCTCTTGCCCTCCCTACAAAGTCTATAAATGATTCTGGTAGATTATTAATGACATGTCACCTTTGTGGATTTTTCAAAATAACTGCTACTACCAACCATATGCTTCCACACAATATCATATTCTAATAATCTATTCAGATCTTCTTTCAGTAGAATACATTTTAAACATGCTTAACTAAATAATAAGTAATTCTAGTGGTAAATAATTCAAATATTTTTAGTAGCTTTACTATAATTTCATAAATTAAATATGTAGTCAAAACCTGATATTTCAGATGTATTGCATTTAATTAGATAAGCACTGTTTAATTTTATAAATTTCTTTATTATTTCATAAAAGCACATAAAAACAGATAATAGTAGTTGGAGCATTTAAATTTATTTTTTAACATTTAGCTACTATTTGAATGCCAGAAAGACACTGCTTTCTTGCTCTTATATTGGAAAGCTGTGGGTCATCTTTATAAAATATCTCACGCATAAAAATCTGTAAACATTAGTAAGAAGAGGAAATATGTACGACTAATTATCCTGGAGAAATATTATAAGACT
>PVIR01027875.1:0-22327 GCA_004026965.1 Petromus typicus
GGAAGAAAGTATCCAAGGCTGCCGTCTTGGCTAAGGTGAAAAGAACTGGAGATGGAAGTTACAAGAGTGGCTGACCTTTGGTCAGTCTGGTTTCCTGTTCCTAAAGGCCAGCTGGACAGAAGTTTAATGTTTATGTTGATTAACTACTGAACAATACCACCAAGCTGTTATGTGATGACCTTGAGTTGTAAAATTCACAAGTACTGCACAAGTACTAAAGGGTAATGAATCTGTTTGATGATGCTACACTGATATTCCCTTCTAATCCCATTGGTCTTTGTCATGTTCTTATCTCCTATCTCCTCCTCTCCTTCACTGCCTCCCCGGTGAGCAACTGGCCACCCATAGGTTGGAGTCCACCTTTCAGATGCTAGGAACATTTCCAGAGCCCCAAAGTAAGGCTTTTGCCCCAGATAACTCTTTATTTGACTTGTCCTCAGTTCAAGGTAGATGGCTCAAGCTAGAGATGCTAGAAAATCTTCTGAGAACTTCTCTGTTAAACATAGCAATCGATGGTTTACTTAGGAATGGAAAAATAACTTCATTTAACACAACACTTTCAAAGTGATTAAATTATTAAGGGAGAATGTTGCCCTGTATGATATGATCCTTATGTAAGAATGATGCTGAACAGAAAGAGGCCCAAAGAAACTCTGTGATCATATACTCACTTGCCCATCTAAAGAGGCGTTTGCCCCTCCACAGCACGCTTTCTTTCTCTCCAGACTCTTGGGAAGGGACAGCCACTGAGCTTGGTGATAATACACCACACACCACTTCAATACTGCAGTATATTCTGTGATGAGGATACAGACCATGCATTTACTTAGCAGGACTAAAGGTGGTCTCTACTAAGGAAAGGCTTTAAAATTTCTTTAATAACAAGGAGATTTCTTATTTCAGACGATGAAAAGACTTCGTGTTGATTATATCAGAATGGTGGCTGTAGGCCAACCAAAGCTCTCAGGAGACTAAAGTAGGATTGCTTAGTTCAGAACTAGCCTGAGCTACAGAGTAAGCCGTGCATCAAGCTTGTTTCATCCTCCCGCTTCTGCCAGTTGGGACACAGCTGCTCCCCTCATAGGGTGAAAATGGCCATCACACTTCAAACCGCCAGACTCCGTCTCTCAGCAGTCAGAACTGGGTCAGACAGAATGTACATCGCATTTGTACTTTGCCTGGATCTTGAAAGTCTTTTGGAGCTCTGAATGAAGTACCCTGAAGAAACCTGAAGTGGAGGAGGAATTAGGTGACTTACTGATTCGTCCCACAGCAGGGCGAGACACAGAGAGGTTCAGAAGGAGTGTCTCCAGGCAGCTCTTAAGAGATAACATTCCAAAAAGTAAGCTGTGAAACACATCGGGGAAACTCAGAAGTTAGAGAGTAAAAATTATGTGTCATAATGAAACAAGTTTGATTCCAAGTCACTTTCTCTGACCCAGCTCTTGTGTGAGTTGAGTAAAACAGAGAGGCTCCTCCACACAGCATTGTACCCTTTCGCTTTGGCCTGGCTCTGTGACCATCAACCTACATGTAGGCCCGTGTGGGTGGTAGGGTAGGAGTCTCTTAATTGTCAGCTAATACAAGTCTCTGCCTTTTAATTCCTGGCTCTCTGCCAGCTGTTGCTGTTCCCTTTGTTTTCCAGTTTTCCTTTTTTCCCTGGAGAGGCAGACACCTGTCTGTTTTTAGGGCAATGAGGACTGTGTCCAGCCAGCTTGTGTTCCTTGAAGACACAAAGTTCCCAGGCACTTATCAACTGTCTCTTTAAAGTACAGCTGACTGCCACTTTCCCACGGCCTATAGATCCTCCCCACCTCCTCCGCTGTCATCCTGACAAGCCAGACCTGGCTGGAAAGCTCTACCAGGAACATAGTTGCCCAGAGAGGATCTCCTCCCAAGGTGTGGACCATTCATATGGTTGTTTTGTGCCAATCAGCTGACCACAGACCAAAAGCATCTGCTGTTTGTCTCTCTCTGGGTTAGTACAGAAAGCACAATGAGCAGCTCCTCCATGTTCAGTGGAGCTGCACAAGGTGATCAGTGCTCCAGCTGGGGGTAAAATGCTTTGAGGAGGGAGAGGTACAGGAAGAGGAGACGGAGTCCTCACCAGGACACCCGCCCTTCCAACAAACAAGGGCAAGCCCCCAAGTATGTCACATTGAAAAGAGGCCCCCCTCGGCAGCCTTCACCAGTTACGAAGTCCGACATGCTGTTAAGTTTGCTAAAATGATTGTCTCTTCAGCAAACTAAGCAGATCTTCTGCCACGTGACCTAAGGTATGTAATAGGATGAAAAAAGCCTGGGAAAATGTAGCATGTCAGGTTCTGAGCACTGAAGGCCACTCCTGTCTTTGTACTTCAGGCATCAATGGAAAGCGCAGCTCTGCTCTGTCAGATAGGTGGTGCACAGTACCAAATTGTTTGTCCACATTGACCCCAGGGGTGGGAGAGAACATAGCTCTTCTGTGTTAACAGAGATAGGAAAACGTGGGTCACTAGAGGTGAACTTCGCTGGCCTGTGAGTCTACCCTTCAAAAATGACTCCTGAACAGTTTTGAATCTACAGGTCATCACATGTCTGCTCTATAATTTATGGGCCATAAAGTTAACTTTCTCCTCTTTCTCTTCTAATCCCGTTCTATAATTCTGATGCATGCTGTGTCCCTATGCAAGGCTGGACAGAGACCTAATGCGGAGGGCCTCGTGATTATGTGGCCCCTCAGCTCAGTGTACAATATTATTTTTAAGATTCTAAAGTTCCATCCAAGTGACTCCTTAATGAGAAATTCAGATCTGATTGAGGGATTATTTTCAACAGTCCTTGACTTGGGGGTGGCCTGACGACTTACTCAGGTGTTTTACCTCTTTTCTCACCTGTGTTCCATGTGAACCTGCTTTTTCTCTGGAGTCCCTTAATACCTTTGGGCCTACATGTGGCCAGTACAACCCAGACTGGTTGAAGGACTATCAATATAGCAATTTGCAGGATTCTGTTTTTAATTTCACTTACGAAACTTTACATAGATCTATTTTAATTAAGTGCACATATTTAATAGAAGGTAGAAATAATTTGGATTTATATGAATAATTAATATTGTTTGTATTAGCTGAGTGTGGTACTGCCTATAATCCCAGCTACCCAGGAGGCTAAGGTAGTAGAGCAGCCAGTTTGAGAGCCTTGCCTGGGCAGATTAGTATTTGTCTCAAAAAAAGATTATGTCCTTTAAAATTGTAAATTTTGTCTTTGATTTGGTAGTCTCACAAATATATTCTTTGTAATCATAGCTCAGTGACAAAAGTTTAAAAAGTGAAGCAGTCATATTATACTAGGAGACAAAGGCATGGCAAAGCTGGCTAGGAGGGAAGATGTGAACTGTTAATTACAAAATCCCAGCACACAGCGCAGAGCAGTTCCCAGCGTCCTTCACATCCATTTCTCTCGAGAATTCCAGCAGATTCTTCCATAGGATGGCCCAGATCTGATGTCAGCCTGAGGAGTGGGTGATACAAAAAGGACAAAGCACACTGAGTACTTGCCACTCGCTCTCTCCTGCAGGGGACCCTCCTTCATGCTGCAGGAGGAACTTCTTTTCCTACTCTCACTTGGCCTCAACCTGCTCTGCAGAGCCTGTTTCTTTTCCTACCTTTAATAAAACTTTGCTACTGTCTGTGGTTGCCTTGACCAATTCTTTGCTCAGGATGGAAGGAACTGAGAAATCACCTCTACCTGGAGACTTCAGCACCCAAAACCTGATAATACTATGAAGAGACTCTTTTGGCTTCCTATGAGCTGTGAAAGATTGAAAATAACACTTTACTGCTAGCATCAGTTTCTGCAGCATCAGGTTCAAATAAGGGACTGACAACATTGCTTTCAGACTGGTACAACAGTGCTCTGGAACAGTGGAATCATTTTGGGTTCTGGGTTCTGCCTATGTCCTCCAGATTTTGATCACCTTTGACACATTCTGTCCAGTTAGTTGTCCAGTTTGCTGAACCCTAAGCTCCTACCTCAGTAGAGCTGTGGTCTGACTTCAACACTGGGGCTACCTGGATGTAGACTACTGGACAAATGATATCCTGAATATTCCTTCTACCCAAGAACCTGCTGGTGACGTCCTTTGAACTCACAGGTAAAGTGTGGGGGTGTGATCAAGCTTCCACACACTCAACATAAACTTTCTTCATTTTCCAAGAACCCAACTCACCCAAATGGGTCACCTCGTGACCTATTTTAACATTCAACCACTCCAAACTTCCCCTGAAGACAATAGGAAGAGTTTTGACAGTTTCACGACACTCTTCCAACCATACGACATCTTCCTAGAAAGTTCAGAGCTCCTCAGGGGCATCAGAAATGTCTCCTTGTACTAAAGCAAGTCAATGTTTGACAGAATCAGGAAAAACAATTCATGTCTTCTTTCAAATTCTGTCTGCTACAAACTGTGAGAAAAGTCACAGTGCGGGGGAGTGATGTGTGTGCTGTGACTTGATGTTAAATTCTCCTAAGAGAGGCAAAGTGCAGATTCTTGAACTCTGACTTCAGGGGAAATGCCACAGGCTCCGATGGCAAAGAAGCTGAGATTCTATCCTGGGCTGTTGGAGGCAGAACCTTCCTCTAGATATTCAGGCCAGCCCTTGCCCCAGTGTCTGGCCCACCCTGCAACACCCAGGCCACAGAGGGCTCCCCAGGGGGTAATGTGTATTATGTAGACACATGTTGGCTCGAGGTCTGGGTGAGGAATTTCTCTTAAAGGCCAAAGGGTCCTCTCTTTCCTGGTCATTTCTGACAAGTAGCAGTGATTGGCCAGGGGTTTAGTCCAGAGGCTAGCTTTATGGACAACTAGAGGAAATGATGAAAATAAATGTGAAAGACAGTAGACAGCTCCAGATTTCTCATGCCTTTACTCTAAATCCAAATCTTTTTGTAGAGATTGCTAGACAATGGGATGATCTTCCTTTTTGTTTTATTAAAAAAACCCTTTTTTCCAGGACCGAGGTTCAAACTCAGGATCTTGCCCTTGCAAGGCAGGGGGGTGCCACTGAGCTAAATCCTCAGCCGTAAAACTTCTGTTTTAGTTGGTTTAAACAGAAGTGGGATTCTGCAACATAAAACTAGCCCTATTTTTGAGGCTGGAAGCCTGATCCTCAGATCCTAGGCAAACACTCTAGTACCATTCTACATCTCCACGTTGATAGCAGCCATTTTAAAGTGCACAATTCTGTAGCATTTAGTACAATAGTACAATATTATGTAGCCATCACCTGTAGTTCTAAAATATTTGTACTACCTCCAAGGAAAGCCCTATGTCCCATTCAACAGTAAATCCACATCTTATCCCCAGCCTGTTCCCTTTCTTTTCTCCCCCTCCAAATGTGCTATTTGTCACTATGGATTTATATATTAAAGATATGTCACAGAATCAAAGTGTAATATATGTGACTCCTGTCTAGTTCCAACTCTCATATTAAAACTTGGAGTTTTCATTTACCTAGTAGAACAAGTCTGTGGGGCCAGGGATTTAGCTCAGTGTTTCCACATCTGCCTTGCAAACGCAAGATCCCTAGTTTGATCCCCATTAATCATATACATCAATGGTGACTCATGCCCACCAGCAATCAGTACCACGTACCACAATGACAGGCATGGTGGCTCACGCCTGTAATCCCAGCGCTCAGGAGGTAGAGGCAGGAGGACTGCTGTGACTCTGAGGCTTGCCTGAGCTACATAGTGAACTCAAGGCCAGCCTGAACTGTAAAAAAGCAAGACCCTTTCTCAAAAATAAAACAAAACAAAACAAAAGCAAAAAGAGAACAAGTCTGTACTTCATTCCTTTCTAGTGCTGGGTAATGCCCACTATGTGTATAGGTGGGTTATCCCATCATCTATTTTTCTTTTTTTATTTTATTAATGTATTTTTATTATTATGTTTACAGTACATAATGGTTACATTTATCACAGTGAGTGCTTACACATACACATCTTACTTCCTTTTTCTTTTCTTTCTTTTCTCTCTGTACTGATTCCAACTCTTACTCCCCTTCCCATTTGAAAAAGCTCTATTTTCAGTTTCTTCTTTCTCTTTTAAAATATACTTTTCCTTCGTTTCCTTCCACCTCTATCTCTTGTTCTCCTTCCCTTTTGAAAAATATGTCCTTACTTCTATTATTTATACTTCATTTTACTTTTTATTTATATTCTGGATGTCTCATATCAGAGACACGGTTACATTTAAACCTGATTTATTTCACTTAACATTACTGTATTGGGGTACATTCTTTTACCTACAAAAGTCTCAAGTTTATCTTTTATGGCAGCATAGGACTCGTCAATTATTTAGTGATGACCATTTGTTTCCAACTTTCAATGAATGTGAATAATTCTACTGTGAATATTTATATATAAACATTTGAACATTTCCAACTCAAATCTATATTCAGTTCATGTCTAGAAGTGGAATATGAGTCATATAATCCCCTCCTTAACTTTTTATGGGGGCAACCGTTTTCACCAACAGTCGTGTACCGTGTTACCTACCCAGCAGCAGTGGATAAACGTCACCCTTTATTCTTCATTCTTTATTTTTTATTTGTCCCTTCCTTCCAGGAAGCCAGTAAGCTACTTTTCCCTAGCGCCCCTATTCCCTGGGGTAAATGGCGGGACACAGGTCGCCCCTCCAGTACCTCAGCAACACAATGGTCAGGGCAAAACCTCCAGCCAGTCTTGCCTCATCCCCTAGCAGGACTGCGCGCTGCGGCCTCCCCAGGATCACTAAGGCACAGCCGCCCTGGCCATTCAGGTGCTCTCACAAACTACAGTTCTCTGCCCTCTCCCTGAGGGTCCATTAAACTAAGGAGCAAGGCCACGACGCAGGGAGAAGCCGCTATGCAAGCGCCGGGGGCCAAGGTCGCTCTGCCTACAGCTGCTGCTCCGCAGCTCGCGGACTCAATATAGGGTCTTCTTGCCCGGCCCCTGAGGGGCGGAGCCAGCGGCTCGCGCGCAGGGCGTGGCTCGGCGTCTTTTGCCAGCCGCCAGGTTACTGAAGGGCCCAAGCTGCCCTCGGGGTTACTCTGGTACATTCACCCGGCAACGCCTGACCCCTCGCAGCCAATCAGCAGCGACTGCAGGCCCCGCCCCCTCAGGGCTCCTCTCGGGACCTTTTCTGCTGTGCTGGGCTTGGGTTCTGCTTTGCTCGCCTCTTCCAGCGCAGAGGCCGCTGAACCCCCGTCCCGAGCTGAGTCCCGCGCGCTCTAGACTCGGAGCTTGCGTTGAGGGGGAAAGAGACCGTCCTTTCTAACAGAGGCTGCTTCCTCTGCGGGAGCGAACGGAAGCGCCAGCGCTCAACTCCGGCAACCCCGCTGTGTGCTCGGTCCCCGCGCTCTGCTATGCCGGCTGGCTGAGCCCCGCGAGCCGGGAGGCGGGCACGTTTTATTCCTGCAGTTGCAGCGGTGCAGACTCGGTCACGTAGCCTGCAGAGTCAGCCTCACCGGCTGAGCCCGGGTGGTGTGGGGGAGGGGCTGCGGGAAAGCCCACGAGGGCGGGACGTGTTCAGCGACCTGTGCAGGCTGATGTCATCTGCGCGCAGAGCTGGTGGGGAGTGAGGCTGTGGGTGCAGGAGGGAGGGAGCACGGGTTGCTCCTTATGCGGTGAGAAGTCACCAGCTATATTCAAGTAGCAGAGAAAAATATCTTGTTTGAGAACTTTTCAGTGGTGACAAGAGCCGAATAGAAGGGCACAAGCGGACTAGGGCTGGGGGTTAAGACTGAGGCTTTGGTGCCCCTGAGCTGTGGCACCCTGGGAGCTGTAGGTCTGAGCTAGTGGTGGCAGGAATGAAAAAGAAGGGCAAAGTGAGGCATTTTGAAGCGAAATCAGTAACACTCAGTGGATCTGGGAGAAGAACTAAGAGCGATGTCCAACTTCACTTGAGGTTGCTTGCCTGATTGAAAGACAGCACTTGTATTAATCTATTTCACAAAAGTGAAAGTGCCTGGAGTAGGTATCAAAGTTTAATTTTGAAATAGGTTTGAATTTCGAAGAGTGCTGGTCCCTAGCATAGTAATTTATGGCATCACATGAATTATAATACTGGCTGTGCATTGGTGGTGCCCGAGAGGTGGCAGCCTGTCCTTCCTGCCCCTGTTCACACTGTCCTCTTCGTGGATAAGGTCAGGCTGGACGCTTTGGTCTGATAATATTCTTGCCCCTGGAAGTGCAGCGTCTCCTACTCTCCATCCACCCACAGCGGGTCTGTGCTGACGGATGCTACACGTGGAAGTGCTACCCTGCTGTAGACTGTTGGAACTGAGAATCGGGTCTGAAAACAAAGTAGAACTCTACAGAGTTCAGTGAATCTAGGGAGAAATTTAGTTATGCAGAAAGAGATTATAGAAGAAGATTTAACAAATCTGGGGAAGTAGCCAGAAGTAGAGAGGACATAGAATTAATGAAGTATTGAAAGGTGTGGAGAGGGCCAGGCATTTTAGATCAGTGGTTCTGGTGTCTGCCTCGCAAGTATAAGGTCCCAGGTTTGATCCCTGGTACCAAAGGGGGAGGGGGTTTAAGAAGTGAAAAAATAACTCCAAGAGAGGAAGCGAACCAGTGTTTTATATACATAGTGTATATGTGTATATATTATATATTTGTATACACACGTGTGTGCATAATATATGTATAGTTATATTTTAAACAGTGTAAAATTATATTGTCACATACACTGCAATATAAGAGTAATGATCAGGCTAAGAAAAAAAGATGTATGCTACTGTTTTTTCTTTCCTTTTGGCATTAATGTGTGACTTCTAAAAGCCACAAAGGAACAGTTAAGGAGAGGGACCTGTTGAATGCCCGACATTCCGATCCCCTGAGTGGAAAATACCTAGCTGTATATAATACCAAATATTCTAAAACTGCAATAACTAAGTAAAAGGAAGCACCCTTGATAATCCCTAATTCACAGAGTAGTGCTGGGAGCAAAGTGGCCCATGGGAGTGCAGTACCTGAACACAAGCACTGGACAGTGGAGAGCGGAAGCTGATCCGAGACCGCAGAGTGGAGGGGGAGGGCCTGGGAGCCTGGTCTGTTGGAATGAGTAAGGCCGACACAAAAGGACTGTGCCCGGGGCTTGTGGCTTGTGGCTTGTGGCTCGGGGCTCGACCAAAAACATAGTAGAAGAAACTGAGCTTTTTCAGACTAAAAAATAGAGAAGGTTTATGAAGGAACTTGGGAGCTGATTTAAGATATGACGTAGGAGGACCGAGGATATAGCTCAGTGGTTCCGGCACCTGTCTTGCAAGCGCAAGGACTAGGGTTCGATTCCCCCTGGCAACCACATAACAAAACACCCCAGCAGCAATCAGTACCACATACCACAGTGCCCAGCAGCAATCAGTACCACATACCACAGTGCCGGGCGTGGTGGCTCACGCCTGTAGTCCCAGCGCTCGGGAGGCAGAGGCAGGAGGATTGCTGTGATGTGAGTTGGAGGCTGAGCTCAGGGCCAGCCTGAACCACAAAGCGAGACCCTCTCTTAAAAAACCTTAAAAAAGAGGGGGGGTGGGGGAAATATGACATAGGAAAGGATGTAGGCCTTGTTTTTACTGCTCCAGAACAATAAGCTATGTATGAATAAGAATATGTCTTATAGGAAAGAGACAGAGAAAGGCTGATTCCAGGTAAAAATGATGGACTTTTTACTACATCTTCAGGAGTGAACTGTTCCTCCGAAGATCTACCCACTCTCCCCAACATGCTATGAGGAGGTTCCTCCCTGGGATGAGATAATGGACAAGATTGCTTCTTAGGTTACAGCTCATTTCAAGACCGCCATTTAGTCCATAAGAGGGCTTTAACCAAACATACCCATGTTGTCTTCATATTTTGATATTTCTCACATCGTGATTTTATTTTTTATTTTTTATTTTTTTGAGAAAGGGTCTCGCTTTGTAGTTCAGGCTGGCCCTGAGCTCAGCCTCAAACTCACATCACAGCAATCCTCCTGCCACTGCCTCCCGAGTGCTGGGATTACAGGCGTGAGCCACCACGCCCCGCATTGTGGTATGTGGTACTGATTGCTGCTGGGCATGAGTCTCCACGCCCAGTATTGTATGTGGTTACCAGGGAATCCAACCCTGGTCTTTGTGCTTGCAAGCCAGGCGCTGGAACCATTGAGCTAACTTCCCCGGCCTCTCACGTCGTGATTTTAACAAAACCTCTTGAGGCTGTCTTTAAGATCTGGACTAGAAGAGTTTAAAGTAATCCTACCTAGATGCTAACTATTAATTACATTTCTAACTAAGCTTCTGGTAGAAGTGTAATTATTCGGCTTTAATAGGAGTTCTCACCATATACCTGTGTCTCATTTTGCATATGTACAATGCTAAGAGCAAGTAGCATATTGACTGAGTGTCAGTATGACCTCATCTCAAGTGTTGGTTTCATCATTTAGGTGCATGACTTTGGGAGAATCAGTTAAAGCAGAGTTTTTTAAACATGTGCCGTGATTGCCTGGACATTTTGAGGGGATTTGTGGGATCAACATTATTCGCACAGTGATCACTAAGCCCTTATTTGCATTTTGTCATCATATTACACTTGTACTAAAGACATCAGGGCTCTGGTAGCAAAACTAGTTCCCTCTTGCTGTAAGTCAAACCAGCAGCACCAAATTGTACCAGGGCTTATTGCATCCTGCTCCTTAAGGTTCTTAGAAAGAAATTTAGTTTCATTTAAGATATTCTTGATAAAGAAAGAAAATTAGTTGTATTAAATTGATCCCTCGAATCTAGGTATCTTCCTCATAGTGGTCAAGACCTCATATTACGGAGATGCAGGCATGCTTATGTTTATAGAAGCACAAGAAAGCAAAATCCTAGAAACAGCCTATATGCCTATCAACAGATGATTGAGTAATGAAAATGTGTTATCTATATAATGGAATACTACTCAGCTATAAAGGACAAATTTGAAATGTGTTGGAGAGTGGATGCACCTGAAAAATACAGTGTTGAGTGAAATAAACCAGACACATAAACTTGAATACCATATGGTATCTCTTATTTAAGTAAGACAAAATACAAACCAAGAGACAAGCGAAGGAAAGGTCCACCAAGACAAGGGGAGGGGTCCGCTGCAGATGGGAAAGGGTCCAGGGAACCAAGGGGAGGGGCAAGGAGAAGAGGATAGAGAAATGGGTGGCATGAGGATATACCATGCACAAGGTCCTAATAACCTCGATGAATGCAGAACTTACATGCCTCAAACGTGAACTAGGATTCCTAATAACAAGAATGGAAACGGGAATGGAGATTTAAAAATGTGTATTATGTACACATACCAGTTCCCTCAAGATGACTGTAAAATGCATGTACTGCAAACATGTACTAATAAAATTGAAAAAAATAAAAGTAAATGGTAGTATATACATATCATGAAGTACTACTTAATAATGAAAAAGAGCCAGGTGTGATGGCATACACCTGTAATCCTAGCACTTAAGAGACTGAGGCAGGAGGATCGCTGTGATTTTGAGGCCAGCCTGGGTTACATAGTGAGTTCAAGGCCAGTCTGAACTACAAAACAACACTCTGTCCCCCACCAAAGGAGGCAATTATACATTAAACAACTTGAATGACAACCAGAGTTATTATGCTGACTGAAAAAGGCCAATATAATCAATTGTTCTTTATTTAATTTATACAAAATTTTGAAAATATTAGAAACACTGAATAATTTGTAGTACTAGTGGTTGATGGTTATAATGATTAGGCATGAATCTATGTGATACAATGTAACTGCACAGAACTATATACAAGCACATAAATAGATAAGCACATGGGAAACAAATTTGACTAAGATTGTCAGGTAATATGAATAAAAATATCCTATTTGTCATACTGTTTTATAAATGGAAGAATGTGATTAAATGAACATAAGATCTCTATATTGCTGGGGTAGTGGCTCATACCTGTAAGCCCAGCATTTGGGAGAGGCAGGAGGATTGCCATGAGTTCCAGACTTGCCTGGGCTACATTGTGAGCTTAGGGCCAGCATGAATTACAAAGCAAGACCTTGTCTCAAAAAAAAAAAAAAAAAAAAAACTCTATGTGTTACAAATATGTACAGCTACAATTATTTTTCAATAAAATGTCAATAATAACATTCTATGCCATAAAATAGAAAGTTCCTATAAACATTTTTGCTACTTGTCAAAGAATATTGGTTATTTTGAGAAAAGTACATGTGTGATTGTTGGTTTGGGGTTTTTGTTTGTTTTTTTTGTTTTTTTTTTAAGGTTTTTTGAGACAGGGTCTCGCTTTGTGGTTCAGGCTGGCCCTGAGCTCAGCCTCCAACTCACATCACAGCAATCCTCCTGCCTCTGCCTCCCGAGGGCTGGGATTACAGGCATGAGCCACCACGCCTGGGACTGTGGTATGTGGTACTGATTGCGGCTGGGGTGAGTCTCCATGCCCAGTATTGTTATGTGGTTACCGGGGAATCGAACCCGGGCCCTTGCACTTGCAAGACAGGCACCGGAACCACTGAGCCATATCCCCGGCCCTGGGGAGGTTTTTTTGAGACAAAATTTCATTATGTGATTGAGGCTGGTCTTGAATTCACTGTGTACAGGAGTTCAAACTGGTCTCAGACTTATGGTGATCTAGAATTCTGATTTAGCCTGTCAAATGCTGGGATTGTAAGCATGTGCTACCACACCCAGGTGTTATCATTTTTGCTATAACTTTAATTAACTTTTTTTATGTGATATCATTTTTTTCTTGAAAAACTTACTGACTTTATTAGCCAAACAATGGTTAACCAGAGCTCAGTATTTGGCAGATTTTTCTTCAAATATTAGTAAGTTAAGGTTATTGCTTTAAGGGCCCAAGATGTGATATTTGTTTCAATGGTAAAATTTGATCTTGTAGGCAAAAGATGGAGTGTGGAAACCTCTCAGTGGTGGCACTCAACTTGACAGCTTTCTGATAATTTAAGGCTCATGTGATGAAATTTGTGGTGACATTACTGAGTGTGGTTTGTGATACTACAGAATGAAATGTGTTCACATTTTGTAACATTTTCATAACCCATTAAACCAATGTTTTCTAAATGACTGAAATATATTACAAAATCATGTATAAGTAAAATCTACCTTCAAAGTGATGCAAGCAAGATTAATAGATTCTTATGTAGCAGAATATGAAAGTTTCACTGGTATGGTTTCATATTTCAGAATGCAACTAATATTAGGGAATTATCTTCGAGTTTTACTGTACTATGTAAAAGAAAATAGGCACATTTATCTTATAAAAAGCAATACCACTCCTTACTCTAACTACACATCTGAATGAGATTATATGTTCTTCATATGCACACAGACACAGACACACAGAAACACACACACTAAATCTATATACATCAATATATATGAGAAGGGAGGAGGGAGAGAGAGAGACTGGGAGAGTTCTCATCTTTTTCCCATGACTCCACTGCCCCAGCCTAGGCAACCACTGTTCTAGTTTATACATTTGCTTACTGTGGAACATATACAATCATGTTATCCTTTGCATTTAGCTTCTTTCGCTTAGTATAATGTGTTCAAAGCTCCTCTGTGTAGCATACGTCAGAATTTGTGCTCCCTTACACACAATATTTGTGAAATTGGGGATTGAATCCAGGGCCTCATGGATATTAGGTAAGTGCTCTACCAATGAGCTACATCCTCACCCAGCCCATATGTAAATTTTATTTTGAAATAGTATCTTGCTGTAAGATCCTTCTTCCCTAAACTGCCCTAATACCTAGGATTACGGGCATAAGCCCCATGTCCAGTTATTAGTTTTATTGATGAAAAATTACACCATATGTACTTATACTTAATCAGAGGAGGATTTAGATTATTTACTTTGCAGCTATTGTAAACATAGCTATAAAAATTCACTTTTTTGTATGTAAACATGCTTTCACTTCTGTCAAAGTTGTACCTCGGATATGTTCATGTTCTCATTTTTGGAGACAGGGTTTCACCTTTGTAGTTCAGGCTGGCCCTGAGCTCAGCCTTAAACTCACAGCAATCCTCCTGCCTCTGCCTTCCAAATGCTGGGATTATAGGCGTGAGCCACCACGCCCAACACTGTGGTATGTGGTTCTGATTACTGGTGGGTGTGAGTCTCCAAACCTGGTGGTGTTGTATGTGATTACTGGGATTGAACCCAGGTCCTTGCACTTGCAAGACATGCACCAGAACCACTGAGCTAAATCCCCTGCCCATTTTTTTGTTTGTTTTTAGGATTTTTTTTTTTTTTTTTTGAGACACGCATGGTCTTGCCTTGTAGCTCACCTTGTTGCAAGACAGCTCGGTGACCCAAGCTCAGCCTTGAACTCACAGCAATCCTCCTCTGACTCCTGAGTGCTGGGATTACAGACGTTACTAGGAGTATTACTTCATCCTATATAACTCTAATGCTTACATTTTGATGACTGTTTACAGCTTTCCAAAACAGCTCTACAATTTAACATTCCAATTTCTCCTTGTTTTTATCTGACTTTTTCATTATAGTAATCTTAGTGAATGTGAGGTAGTGTTTCCTTATGGTTTTGTTTGGCATTTTCTTACTGACTAATGGCATTGAATATCTTTTCATGTACTCTTTGACCTTTTGCATAGTCTTTGAAGACTTGTGTATTCAAAACATTTTTCCTAGGATTGGGGATGTAGCTCAAAGAGAGAAAGCATATGCTTAACACTTGTGAAACCTTCGATTCCATCTCTAGTGCCACAACAAAAAGAAAAAAGGAAGTCTTTTACATATTAAAACTGGAGCTATTTGTTTTTGCTGTTTTGTTTTTAGTTTTTTGAGATAGGATCTCAAAAAGTAGTTCAGTCTGGCCTTGAACTCAAGGCAATCCTCCTGCTTCTGCCTCCTGAGTTCTGAGATTACAGTAGGCATGAGCCACCACAACTGGCATTGTGGTATGTGATTACCCAGGATGAACTCGGGACCTTGCAGGTGTCAGAACCACTGAGCTAAATCTCTGGCTCTTGAGCCATTTGGTTTTTATTCCTAAATTTTAAGGATTTTTTATGTATTACAAATACAAATCTTTTCTCAGATACAAATTTTGCAAATTTGTATTCAATTCTGTGAACTATGTTTTCACCTTCTTTGTGTATCTTCTGAACTACAAATACTTTTAAACTTGATGCCAAATTGCCTATTTTTCCTTCTCTTGTTTGTCATTTTGGTATCATATCAAACAAACTATTGTCTTACATGAGATCATGAAGAGCCACATTAGTTTTATGAGTTTCGAAATTATACCTCTTTAAGTCTTGGTTCATTTTTTTCTTTCATTTTTATAGGATATAAAATATCTCAATAATTGTAAGGTATAAAGGGTTTCTGAGATCTATGCAAACTTTAGAGTTGCATTTTATTTATTTTATTAGAATATGTTTGCAATTCATGCAGTTTACAAATATCTTGGGGAGTGGTTACATGTACACAGGACAGCTCATTCTTTTTTAAAAAAATTCCCTTCCCCTGCCCTTGTATTCCCTCTCTCCTCTAATTCCCCTATCCTGTTTTTTATTATTACTCATATCATTAATCTTAGCTCATGTTATAGCATGTAGTGTTTACATTAATTGAAATTATTAGATTCTTGTACATGGCATATGTTTATTTTACTTATTTCCTCTTCCCTCCTCACCCTTAACACTTTTCCCCTTAAGCCACTTCCCTACTGCAAGAAATCAATCTCCTTGTCCCCTTTTGGCCATCCTTCATTATTCTATTTGTCCTTCCCCTCACTCAAAAGACAAACATTTTCTGAGTCTCCATTTTTCATTCTTTAAAATGATGATTGTATAAGGATACTTATGAAGTCCAAAGAGGTGGCATGAATGATTGCACAGGATAGACGGAAGCACTATTTAAATGTAGTTATTAATGCTGCTTTTGTCGGCATGCTGTGTATGTTGTAATATCCTTGTGTTGTTTGTTCTGTTCTCTACCTGCAAGAGCACCTTCCTCCTATTAGACACATAGGAGATTCTCATCATGTACTTGTGAACTGATTGATAGAGCATAGTTCGTAGCAAATTATGCAAGTCTCATACCTTTTTCACATGGACTATGAAACTAAGTCTTTCCCATTCTGTTTGGGAAGTGGATGTGCTGGACATGACAATGGTACTTTAAGATTATCATTATTTATTAGTTCTGACTGTGGAACCCATTGAAAACTTTTTGGAACCCAACCCTTCCTCCCAAGATTTTAAAGACCTCTTCTAGTTTTGTTTATTGAAAAGAAGCATAAATATGCCTTCTGTCTGGGAAATAAGAGAGTTGTCAAACTAAGAGCATAGGAGAAAGTGAGATATTTGTTTTGAACTAATTTAAGTAAGACGCTCTTCTCGAGTTAGTACTGGGTGATAAAACAGATGGGCACACCTGGTTAGCTAGTGTCATTCCAACTTTAGCCTCCAAAATGTTCACTTATCTATGTCCTGGGCCAGCCTTTGAATCTGAGCGAGTAGAACAGCCAGTAAAAAAAAAAAAGAAAGAAAGAAATTCAAGAATTTGTTACATAAATGGTAATATTCTGAATAAAAATAACCTGAGTACCTCTGGCCTCTATCCTCAGTGAAAGCTACGTGTTGAACTGAAGTAATCTCTCCTGGGCTTTTGCAACTGCTGACTCTGAATGACATGTTCTCTGACCTGTTTACAAAGCTCTTCTTTTGGAAATTCTCATCAGCATCATTCTACCTGTTCCCTTCTCTCCTGTGTTGGACCCTGTAATCCTCTTTCTTGGTTTACTGCGTTGTTTTGGAGAAGCACATTTTGCATCAGTCTTATGAAAAAAGAGTGCTTTCAAAGGCATCTCTCCAGCTTTCTCAAATCCCACAATGACGTGCCTTTACATGGATCTCTTCTCATGTGTTATCAAGGATATACTTTGGACTCTTTCTTTCCAGAAAAGTGCATTTTTCAGTTTGTAGATTTAAAAAGTTTTTAACTAATTATTTTCTCCTTATCTTCTTCCTCATTATTTTCTCTCAAATCTTCTGAATGGATACCTTATCTACAAAATTTCTTTCTCTCTTTCTTTCTCTCTCTCTCTCTCTCTCTCTCTCTCTCTCTCTCTCTCTCTCTCTCTCTTTCTTTCCTTTTTTGTACTTGGTTAGGAGCATGGGGCTGGACCTTCAGTGACTGAAGAAGGGCCAAAAGTTCCAGGCTCTAGCTGCATAAATTATTCTGCTTCCTTTTTATAACAAACTTGCTTACTTTCCTGAAACAAAGAAATACACATTAACTTTCTGGGTTGTGTATGCCTACCGCAGGAGTCCGCAGTCCAGGCTGATCTGTTGGGAGAGGGGGAGGGGCGGACGCCTTAGCGCTCAGGGAGCAGCCCTGGAATTCTTCTCAGTGGATCTTCCTTGATCTTCTATAGTGTGACTCCTCCTCTACTCAACCACGTTGAAATCCTTAACTTTGTTTTTCTGAGAGCATGTGTTTAGGTAAGTACCCTGCCTACTGGGAAAGAAGGAGGGGGAGAAAGAGAAAACAAAAAAAGAGAAAAAGAATGAGAAATAAAAACTTCGGACAATCTGAAACTATGAAAATTAAATTACATGTGGTATCTTGGTTTTCGCAGAGCAAGATGACTCCTTTGGAAGATTCTGTGGAAACAATAAGACCAGTGAAATATAGTCTGGCTAGAGCTGAGATAGGAGCATGTCTGCCGGAAATGAATAGGTGATTTGAGATCACTGGACCTGGGTCAGACCATCTCTGACAGCTGACATTTGGCTCTAAGGTGATTGCTTGGCACATGCCGGCTGTTCCCACATTTGAGTTAATTCTGTGCCAACTTGGCTTATGAAATATTTACCAGCAACCTATGATATTGTAACAAAAGGTACAGACAGGCCCTTGGGGCTTTTTAATCTCTACTTTCTTAATTTTTTTCTGTAGAAAAATTACAGTAGAAAACAAAGTTATCAAGGGAATCTTGAGGTCATTTGCTGGGCCTCTGCCAGAGAATCAAAGAATGAAGATATTCATGGGTTTAAGAAACAAGCTAACAAAGTGTAAAATAAAATGGCATTATATCCACTGGGTGTGGTGATGCATTCCTGTAGTCCCAACACTCAGGAGGCAGAGGCAAGAGGCCTGTGAAAGTTTAAAGCCAGCCTAGGTTCCATTAGTTCAAGGGTAGCCTGGACTACAAGGGAGACCCTAGCTCAAAACAACAACAGCAACAACAAAATATACTCAAAAATCAACCAAACAAACAAAAAAACTAAAACAAACAAACAAATCAACAGGTAAAGTTAGACCCTTTCCTCTTATCTTACCATGTATGTCTTCCTCATCTTGTAGGTAAGGATTTGGAATTCTCAAAACCTTCAGAGTTTCCGTAGCATAATATATTAGTGTGAGCAGAGCAGGATACCTAACCAAACTTCTTGGAGACATGAAAGTATCCTGCCCTTTCCCAAGCAAAGGCCATCCTTGCTGCTTTTGGGATTACGCACCACACACTAGAGTGTGCTCTCCGTATAGGTGCTCCTTTTACTCTCACTAGGGCTCCAGGGTCAGTGCTAGGCAACCCCTGTGTGAAGCCCCCTCGCCTGCTTCGATGGGTCTCCCTTCTCTCAGTCATTTACCTTGTCCATGGAGACATATATCTTGCTTAATCTGAAGTTATGTTATAACTTATAGCAAGACATATATCTTGCTATAATCTGAAGTTCTGTTAAATTTTACATTAGAAAATACTCTTTTTTTCACAGCAGAAGTATAATTGCAAGTTTTGGGGCTCAATCCCCAGTAACACAAATCCATACAAACCAATGAAAAACTAACTTTTTCCATCTGAGAGTGAAGTATTTTATTTACCTTGCAAAAAGTGAGAAAGGAATTTCTCTAGGTTTTATGGCAAATGATTTGCTGACTATGATGAAACATTTGTAGTATTAAGTCTGTGGCCATCTTGTCTCAAGTACAGGTGGGTCACAAAGGTAGAGAAAGCCATCTCCCAGTAAGACCTAAATTCACAGTTAAAATCCCAAATCCCCCAAAGTAGTCCTTAATCCCTGGAAGAATGCAATACCCTAAAATCTATAATCCCACGCCCAAACTCATAGGTGAAAATCGAATCTTTAATGTGATAGTATTTGGAGAGCAGGATTGATGCGAGTAGGTCATGATATTAGTCTATTATAAGAGACTTCAGAGACAAATCTTGCTCCTTTCCCATGTGAAGACAGAAAAGATAGCTATGACTCAGGAGGTTGGTCCTCCACTGGTATTTTGATATGGACTTCCACCTTAGCGAACTGTGAGAAATTCATTTCTGTTATAAAAGCTGCTCAGTCTACAGTAGTTTGTTTAAGGAGCTCAAATGGACTAGACCAGAGGTGGCAAACCTATGGCATGCTCATGATGCAGTGGGCACATAGAACTCTGTCTGCACATGAGCCAAGTTGCCTCAGCACCTGAGCATCAGAAAACAGTTGTTTTTTCTAAACGAAAAACCTTAGTATTCAGTTTAATTGCAGTGTTGGCACCTTGTGATAAATAGTTTATTAAATCTGAGTGCCACAGTTTGGGCACTCAGATTCTAAAAGATTAGTCATACTGGATTAGGAATAAACCTGCAATCAGTAGAGGAATGAAGCAGATAGATGCTTGAAGAACTACTCAAAGAAGAGCAGCATGGGTAAATTTCCATTCTACACCCTGCATTTCTGAGCTGTCACCGAGGAGCAAGCTGCCCATCTCTGAGAACACCTAGTCTCATTTTGGGCCTGGAGTGGAGCTTGCCTGGTTACTGGCAAGGGAGCTGGTCTGTCCCTGACACCAGAGGGCAGACCTCTGACTTCCTCCTGGGCAATCCCAAGGGCCTGGGTTTCTGGCAAGCCAGTCATTGCCCAAAACTCCTATCTTTCCTTTTGTAGGCCCCAAGGGTGGAAATGGGCCAGTAATGGAGAGACCTGTTCGTGGAAGCAGACTCAGAATACATAGCTGGCTGGCTCCAAGTTCTCTTGTTAGCGTTGCCTAAAGCCCAGAGAACATGGGGCCACGAGGGACAGGTTTGTGGGGTAAGAACTATTCAGGGCCCCTGAGCAATAGGGTTCTCAGCTGGTGTAAAATAATTTGGGCACCAACATCACATTTCAGTTGTGAAATGTGCTACTCGCGCTACTTCCGGCTTGCCTTGACCATGAGCAAGTTATTTATCTCTGTACCCTTTTTTCTCTTTTTGAAAATATAATCATAGACTACCCAGATCACAAGGTCACAGTGAAGGCTCCAGAAAATAACTCTCGTGAATTGGCTTGCACAAATCATTTAATACCTGCTGGCTATTTCCCCAGCCTCCCCTCTTTTTGTACTGGGGATTGAACGTAGGGCCTTTTCGCTGACCTACGTCCCCAGACCTTTTAAATAATCATTGTTATCATTATTTTGAGACAAGATTTTCTTAAGCTTCTTAATTACCCAGGCTGCGCTCAGATTTGCAGTCCTCCTGTCTCTGCTTCCCAGTCAGCGTGCTGGAATTACATGCACCCCCCAACACGATACCATTCTACTCTCTGCTCTTATGTCACATACTAGTCTTGTGATGCTTAGCTAGGTGAACACACCAATCTGTGCTTTCTGCTCTTTTCTCGTAGAGAGAACTCTAAAATTCCAATCTCATGGTCAGAAAATGTCTAAAATGTGCTGGAGCCGTGGGTACGGGGATAGAACTGTCCACCAGCCTAGCGCTCGTGGTTTTCTGAAGAGCTTGGTCCAGGGTCTGAGCATGGTGCGCCTGTGCAGCTATTTGAACTGAGCCCCAGCTCCACCCCCGCCCGGTGGGCTAGGGTTAGCAACCAGGAGCCATGGGGGTGGGGGGAGGACACTAATTGTCCAACCCGTGCAGGAGTGCGCTAGGGAGGGAGTTAGGATGCACCAGCCCTTTCAGCGCCGTGGTTGGTAGTAGTGCAAGTCAAGCTTCCACTCCCAACACGATTAAGGAAATGAAAAGAAAGTCATTTGTATTTGGTACCCTGGTGGGTTTTCCACTGTTTCTTGGGTATTTTTTCTGTGTGTCAGGGCCCGAGCTGGGACCTAAACTTCTCTGCTGGACTAGGTCCTCTCTCCCAGAGAGCGCTCCGGACTGTCCCCCGAGACACGCCCTGGGCCCAGTGGCCGGTCAGTGCGAAGTCAAAGGCAGAAAAAGAGGGGAGGGGGAATGAGGACCTGGCGGCTGTGGAAACAGCAGATTGTGCCGAGCCAATGGCAGCAGCAGTACGAGGTGGCACCAAATTCCTGCTGGCCAATGAGAAGCCAGAATTGAGGAAGCCTAATTAGCATTTCCCTCGGGGCGAGGGGTGGGGGAGCGCGGTGTAGGCGACTACAGAATCCCGGTCCTTGAGTTCTGTGTTAAAAGCTGCTCTTGTCGGTACTCGTTTCCACACGCAGTTGCTTCCGCCGCTCTGCGATTTTTGTCCCTCGTTTTTAATACATAGAACGGACCTCAGGAAATACAGGTTCCACTCACGTCACTGCTCGCTATAGCCTTAAAAACTCAGCTGTGAGATATCCACGGACGGGAGCCTCAGGCCCGGACGTCCGTGGTGTGTGGAAGGCGCTCGCAGGGCTCAGACGCTGCGCCCGGATCTCCGCGCCCTACCGAACTCCAGCCGCTGACGGCGCATCCTCCGCGCTCTCAGCCCGGGGCACTGAGTCTCCGCCTCGGAGAGCCAAGATGCCGGCTCACATGCTGCAGGAGGTGAGTTCCTGGGGCGGCCTGCGTCTCCGTGGTAGCGAGCACTGATTGGCTTCTAGGTGACTGCTTGGTACCGAGCGTTGGGAGCTGTATGAAGATTTGAGCGTGTTTCTCGAGTTCCTCTGTTTTCACTTGGCTGGTCTGCGTTACAGTTAGACCATTAACATGGATATTTGATTTCTCAAGTTTTGCTCCTTAAAAAAACAAAAAAACAAACAAACAAAAAAACGCAGTCGTGTTGGTACCTGTATGTAGACACTCGAGGTTTACTTTGTGTTGTCAGGGATGTTAGTGTTTTCACTTCCCTTCTGACCCTTCGCCTTGTGTCCCACTCCCAAGCAGCAGTTTTGGGAAACTCCCTTCAGTTTCAGGTTGGGCTGCCCTCCACCCTCCCATGTCCTGGCTGCCAGTGTCGCCCCTCCCCAGCTACAGTATTGAGCAAAGGCCTCTGTGACCCTCTCCTTCCAGATCTCCAGCTCCTACACGACCACCACCACCATCACAGCGCCCCCTGCTGGCGGCCTGCAGAGTGGAGGAGAGA